>OENT01000385.1:0-124392 GCA_900239685.1 Rotaria macrura | reverse complement strand
AAGGACAAGCAAGTCAAATTTTCAAACTAACCAGCGGTACATGAACATGTCGAGAAAACATTTTGTTGCGATGTCAATATTCTACAAATGCCATAGGTTCCACATTGTTGTTTTGTACATTGTGACGATGATATTTGAAACATTACTGTTAGTGAAGCATTAAAACATTCATTTATCGAACTAGGAATCAATAAGAAAAAAACACATTAAACTTAGTAGTTTCAAAACAAAATTCAACTTACCCAACACAAGCGTATTGTAATGTTAAATACCAAAGAGACATTTCAGGATACGGTAATGATCTGATAAATATAGAATTTTTTTCGATGATTATCTTATAATCTTGTTCGCATTTATCAAACGTGCGTGGTCGATATTTTGATATACATCCAAGAACACTAACATTTGCATTCCATGATACGAAAGGCTATATAGAAAATAGATTGTAAAAGATAAATTCTTCAATAATGGCTCGTTCTATCCTACAGATACGATCTACATAATAAAAAAAAACTTGATCCGAATTATTTGCGATACATATATTATTATTCAAAGTATACCGTTTACATTTTCGAAATCAATCAATGAATTTATTTTTTCATCTTTCACAATAGAACAAAAACAGTAGACTCGTCTAAGCAATACTATTGAAATAAACTACACTATAGATTTAGTCTGTATGTCATAGAAATTTCTTAGACGAACAAATTGCTTCCTTCATATAGACAAAACTTACCATAAGTCGAGATTCAAAATCGAAATGTAACGTTCCACCTATGTTTCTATCATCGACAATAAATTCGTAGGAATAGATCGATAAATCTTGTCCATTTAATGTTATTGAACTCGTACTACCAGTGCTTAATCGCTTTGTTGTATAAACAGGTACATATAAAAAATCATAATAATAATTAAACATTATCCGTCGTGTTGGATAAGGTTGTATACAAATATTATTTGTCGACGATAAACATTCTAAAGAAGTTATTTGAAATATTTTCTAATCAAAATACAACGCCATGACATATAAATTGTTTACCTATTGAACGAATAAGTATATGACCATGCATGGAACTATTTAAACACGATGTATAATTAACTGTCACTTGAATGTAAAGCCATATGAAAGCAGACAATTGATCGATGTCTAATGAACATGTTTTATTTTTACAAACTACAAGAAATCGAAATATAGATTTTATTGTCTATCTATGAAATCATTTTAATCTTGAAACCTGTTCTATAATCATAGAGAGACATAGTTGGAAGTGAATTTATTTTAGCTAAAATTATTACATCACAATTGTTTGACCATTCAGATAAAATTCGAATTTGAAAATTTCCCATTGATGTATAATAACTAAAAAGATTTCAAAATAGCACTCGTTGATCTTTACTTGTTCTCTCAAGTAAAAATATTGATTCAATATTTACGATGTATAAATCGATGGTTTATCACTTGTTAATAAAATTTGTATTGGCTCATTAATAATCATTGTCAAAGGTATTGGTACTACTTTATAATCAAGCCAAGTTGATAGGTAAAAATTACATCCCGTATTGGAAATCTATGCAAAATTTATGAATGTCGACAAACATACACGAGTGAAATTTTTCAAATGCCTACTTTTGGTTCGATAATTGATGTTTGACGATCGACAAAAATCTAAATAGAATCAATGGCAAAAACAATTAGAACACTATAGTTCTGATCTTAGCGGCTCTTTATCTTACCATAGCAAACCATTGTCCAATAGGAGGACTATTTATTTGAATTAATGGATTGAGAATTGTTTGATTGAAAATAAATTTATAGAGATGATGACGATAAGTTATGTATGTCTGTGGAAAAGATTCATTTCGAGGTGCACTCAATGGATATGCACCATACTGAAGATAACTAAAACAAGACAACAGAAGAAAAAGCATGTCATACATTTCTTTTCGATTTCAACTTACAAATGAATATTAGCAAAATTTTTCGCACATATTCCTTCAGTGGCAAGCGTTATTGACCAATTGGCTACTTTTGTTGGACCGTGAACTTGAAATTTAAGAAGTTTCACATCAGAATAACTATCGAATTCGAATATACGGATACGTGAATAATGTTGACCCAAATCATAGCCTAAATAATATGAAAGGTAAAAATTTTTCAGTAAGATAATTTATTTCTGATCAATCTATGAGAAAGACTTGAAGAATCATGCTACAATTCTAATTAAATTTCGGACATTTAAGTCGTTTTCAAATGTATAAACTATTTTGTTTTCAGTATTTTTTCCACGTGGAAATCATTTCTGATGACTTTTTGTTTTGTATTTTTCCACACACGCAAGTTTTGATTGAACCCTTTTTTTAACGAACGAAAAACTATATTTAAAAAAGCGGGATAAATATTCATTTACTTCAATTGAATTTTAACTACTGCGAAAAGAATGACACTTGCGCGACTGTTTCTAGCGAAATTCAATACTCTATTTATCTTTTGTGTTTCTCACATTTCGTTTAAAATAAATGTGAAAACTTCGGACTTATGTCCGAGAGTTATGTGTACTTCAAAAAGTGAATGAGACAAATCAATCATTCTAGAATGTGTGTACTGATAAATCTTTTTGGGAAACTCCAAAACTACTGATCATCTCAGACATGTCTAGGCAATTTTGTTTCTAGATGCAGTTTTCGTGCATTTGAGAACTTTTTGCAGCCAATGTTTTGTTAGAAAGCTGCGATTTGGTTCAAAACTAATATCAGATTCGGAATCAGCGTTAAAAACTGAGTCGATTTATATACGTTGTGGATAATTCTGAGAAAAAAGTTTTTTTTGAAAAAATCCCTGTACCCCACCTCAGGGATGGTTTGGTGAAAAATGACAATTTTTTCGATAGCTCAGCCATTTCTTGCCGGATCACTCTCATCTTCGAACTCGACCGAGATATTGATATTTCAGCTCAATCGAGTGTATTTGTAAAGAGTTATCGTGTTAACGGCCGGCCGGACACACTGGCCGATTCTAAAGTGTACTCACTTTTTGAGTACACAAAAAGTGAATACTCAGCATTTCTTAATTGATGAGAAGTTTTATTCGAATCTTAGAGATTTATTGATTTCAAGAGCTTCAGAATAAGGTAATCGTAGCCATCAAAGTGTTATATTAATATGGTTTCTCTATTCTTTTTTTATATAACATAATCGAAAAACTGTGTTTGAGTACAGCACGATGTATAGAATCTACTTCTGTATGAAGTACAAGTGCACTATGATTGATATTGAGAAATAATTGATTACTGTAAAAATGTTTTCTTTCATTTTTTTCGAGTCAATCACGATGACATTTTTTACCTTGACAAATCTTGATACACGTCAATTTTTATAGATATTCTTTCTCGATAGGAACTATTGAAACTACCCATTAGTTTGGTTAAGCATGTCAATCGCTTCATCTTCTCTAGACTTTACAACTGCATCAAGCAAATATGGGTTTGTTTTCATACGAAATCAAGTGAGTTTTCTTTGATATCTATCGAGATATCGACCGAGAGACGAAAGGCGATTCTTCGTTCATATTGATAAAAGAGAATGCTTCGTCGTACCTGTGTTGAATTCGTTTCTTAAACGAATGAATTCTTTTGATCGAGAAAGATGAGTGACATGTATATTTTCTTTTTCGAGTCATGATCATTTTTCTGAATGTTCCGTCGACTATATAAGATAATTAAAAAGAAACCGAATCAAATAATTGCTATTCAGTATATGTTACAAAGAACTAGATCGAATCGTCGTCATGATACATGGAAAATTTCGATTATTGTTGGTCTTTTCTGAAAAATTTGCGTATCTTTTATTCATCGTATCTTGACCAGAAACGATCGATTGGTGGGAGAAAAAAAACTACAACAACGATGAATTCTATCTTTCTATACAGATAGATCTCGATACAATTTGATAATTAATTTGTTTGACATCGATTTTTTTCTTAGCATACTAATACAAGCCGAAAAATTCAATAAAATGACCATAACTCGTAAGCAAATCTGATTTTATCAAATTTAGAAGATTCCCTAACAAATGTATGAGTGAAATGATGGACTCACAACAAGAATATGCCGAATTCTAGTCAGATATGTTTGATAGATATCTCGGTAATCTCATCTCACTTCTTCGCGTGCCTGATCTTGACAGTTGTAATTATAAGATTGCAAACCTGACATTAGTAATGTCTCATTATAGCATATGAATTTCATTCCAATTCTGAAGGACTGAAAACAAGAACGAGGTGTCGTGATATGCCTCTAAGTCGATGAAACAAGCATTATCTTCTCGATGATTAGTAACAGCAACTAGATCTAATATAAAAATTTTTTTACTAACAACATGTAAATATTTATTTTACGTCTTTTTTTTATAGACATTTAGCGAGGTCTTGATGATTACAAAAAAGATGAATATCACGCATCAAATATCTTTATACGAGTCCATGAAAGTTTTGTCATTCAATATACGATTATAAGTAGAGAGTCAACTTTTAAATTGTCTGGAATAATTTGACTTTCGTGTTCATGAATTTCGATTAATCAATTTAATAAATATTTTATTATATTGACTAATAATGACATTCAAACATACGACAGCATGTACCGAGAAAAAAAGTATTGCCTCGGAATAAATAAGTATATATATATATATATATATATATATATCACGAAACATGTCGTTCCCCATAGTAAAAAATATTCAACGTATATCAAATTTACATACCAATAAGCGGATTGTTTTGCGCCGAACAACAAGCAAAAACAAATACTAATATAAATTTAATCATTTTAATTATTCTATTTTAAATGTTGTCTTTCTTTTTTTCTTTTATTTGAATTGCTAATCAACATCATAATTATTATGCGAACGTTATTTCCTTCTATTCTATCACCATCTTATCTAAAATATATTGAATCGTTAAATCCAAAGAAAGAAGAAAAGAAAAAAGATCAAGTGAGAATATTGAACGTTAGTTTGTAAAAACTTCTCGAGATACACATGTATGTATAGAAAAGAAGTTTGTTGATTTACAAATCCACAGTTGAAACAAAAAGCACAAAAAAACAAAATCAATCGCATGTTAAGGAGAAAATTGAGATAATATTTTTTTTTCTGTTTTTTATCAGAGACAAAGAGTTTTTAAACGTATACAAATAATTAACATGAAAAACAAAACGTGAGAGAAAGTGAAAGATTCTTTTAATAATAAATAAATTAAAAAAAAAAGAAAAGAAAAGAAAAACCAAAACCAAAATAGATAGATGATAAGAATTTATATTCAATCGATTAAAATATATCATCACATCTTGACCAATCTTGCTTTTGTTTACATTCCCAATATTCATTTGTATATATGTGCATTTCAGAATCTGTTAACGTATCGTTTTGTTTTTTAAACCATTTTGCTTCATATGTATGTTCTCCCGATGATTCACGTGCACGTCGAGCTTGTCGTTGTTTTTCTTCGACACGTAATTTCTCTTGATTTGCTTCATCCCAACGTCCTTCTTCCATTAAACGTTGATCTGGACGACGTCGAGAATCTGTCGGCGCAACATTTGGTTCATCTTCATTTATTTCAATTGCGAGCTGTGTAAAATTATACATATTTTCAAGATAAGCTGGAGGCATTTTCCGTTGCCATAATAATTTCATATTACGAGTTTCCATATGATGAGAATGTGCATGGCGACCTGCCGTCGATTCAACAGGACCTCCCTCGATTTTCTCAGTCCACGTACCTTGTTTCATAAGAATTCAAAAATAAAATAAAATAAAATATCTACACAAGACCATCGAGTTTTACCAGTTAAGACCCATTGCGCTTGACCAGGCGCATCAGTAACAACACCAGTTACTTTTCGTGGAACATCTTTTGAAAAATAACTATACGGGAAATATTTTAATTTACAAACATCTTTTGTTGTATGATTTGTGATTTCCATTTCACCAACCTAATTGAAGAAACAAATTTCAATTCATTTCTTGTCTACTAATCATTTGTTCACTTACATTATCAATCCAAAGTTTACCAACAATTATATTGTTGACAAGAGTAGTGACTTTTTTCCATGTAAAATGATTACCAGTATTTTTAAATATTAAATGCGAATAACCTAAAGAAAAGAATAATATTGATCATTAGATAAGACAAATTTAATTTGATTTGCTGCTCATATAGTAAAGAAACTTAGATATTAGTAATGAATCGCAAAATCAAATCTGAAAATTTACAATGTCTAAGATTGATGTTTTCCCGTAACAAAAAAAAAACACGACATAGAAGTGTTAACTTATGAGATAGTACGTGCCAATCAGAAAATTGAATTGATTCTTATGGCGAAGTACTCTAGAAAAAACAAAAGAGTGCCCGATAATCAAACTGTTTTCAGTCAGAAAATGATCGATGAAGATGATGCAATGTTTACACACGCATTATTCTAGGTCATGATTCTAATCTATGGACGAACGTTGATCGTTTCTAAAAGATCAAGGCTATGACTACTGTTAAAAGATTTGTAGTGATACCAAAAAAAAAAACAACCAACCTTGATTTCTCAATTATTCGGACATTCAAATTTATTTCCATTTTCGTTCTATGTTTTCTATTTTTAAACATGATTATGTGCCTTGTCCGAAATGAAAAACGATAGATGTGTGTCGTTGATGTATTCTTACATGAAAACTTAATTTGATATTTTTCTCAGGCAACTTTTGAATGTCTTATTTTATCGTTCAGTTCACATAAGAGAAAGTAAATGTTTTTAAAAACGTATATTTACCTAATGGTGTTATACTTAGATATTGTCCACGAAATTTTGATGTCATAGTAAATTCTTGATACAACGTCCACCCTTGACCTTCGGCATATGTTGACAAAGCTGGTGGATGATGACTAACTTGTTCTAAAATAAATCAACAATACTAAACTGATTGAATACGAAACGTTTCATACCAGCTATTGATTTCCAACCGAGATCATCGGTTCTATCACATTCATATGTTTCACCAAGTATGGGATTAAACGGTTTGTTAACTCTTGTTGATGTTGTTGAATACGATGAAATCGTAAATGCAGCAACATACGCTAGTTGTTCCCAGTTATTCGTTATTTTAGCTGCTGTATCAAGTACAGAACTATACTCAAGTTCTTCTGTGATACGTTGTAACATGGATATGGGTTCACTGAAATTAACCGGTATAGGAATTTTTGATAGGTCTTTGCCAACACAATTTTTCATTATACTCCATAAATTGATGCTAAAATATGTTGTTATCAATGTTAGATATTTTAATTATGGAATCAAATTTAAATGAAAAAAAAAAACTACCTATAATTCGGTCGTTCTGGTATACGATCACGACGGGTACGCTTTGGTACTACTAATTGTTGTTGCTGTTGTTGTTGTTGTTGTTGTTGTTGTGGTTGTGGTTGCTGTTGAATATTATTGGCAGACTTTCGAGTAGTTGGTGTAGTACTTGTCTCTGTCGTAGTTACGGCATTATTTGTTGTTTCTTCAGCTTTTGATGCTAAATGCAAAAATCAAATATTCATTAAATAGAAAGCTGAAGAACATAAAATGAATAGGCATAAGTACCTTTGACGATAACCATTGGCAAACTACTTTCATCTTGTTCTTCAGATTCACTTTCATCCTCGTCATAGGAACTTGCATCACCATCAACAATATTTGGAGATTCTTTATCATTACTTGAGACGTGTTGTTGAAGTCTATAGAAATAAAACAAAGCATAGAACATCAATTTTATGAATGATAGATAACTCAAAAAACGAACAAAAAAAACATACGGAATACGGAAAACACCAATCGTTTGTGGATCATCAATCGCATCATAGAATTCATCGTCATCTGACAGATTACTTGTATCATTTGTTCCACGTAAATCCGATGATTTTATTGTGCTCAATGTTGAATGACCGGATGTACATTTCTTTCTTTCGATACGTGACGCACGCTGCATTTGTTTTTCTAATTTAACATTTTGTGATGCAACTTGTTCACACATACGCTCCATACGTAAACGTGCGTCACGTTCAAATTGAATAGCTTTTTGCCATTTACGACCTTGATTTTGTATTAAATGTACAAGTTCTTGACAAGCATTGAGCATAGCTAAAGAAAACAGATGATATTGCAAACGAATGAAATCTATTGAATCGCTTTCTAAATCAACGGAAAACCGTCCAATTTCTCATGTATCAATATGTTTTATGAGAGGACTTTAATCTTGTATGAAGAAAAATATTGTTAGTTACAGTTTATGTCACTAAATAAATGAGCTTCTTCTCATCTATTTTAAATATTTCTTCTGTCATCAAAATTCCATGATATAGTACGTTTTTAGATAGAATATATTTCCTTCAATAGAAACTAGCAGAACACAAAAGACAATATCTATATTCTCAGAATGAAATCATATTCCAGTCACAATACTAGTAAGGATAAAACTAGAAACTTTGATTGGAGGACAGTCGAATGCAATGTTTTCTCTTCTGGAAATAAATAAATGATTTCCGTGCTAGATCAAATCAGACACGTATTTTCAATAGGGATGAAGTAAAGTTATTTTCGAAAAGGGCACGCCTATCCTCACCTCATAATCGTGCTAAAACACTGATAAAATAACGAGAATGTCTCTCTTATGGTCTGACTTTTGATGAATCTTCAATGGAATGTGAAAAACAGGTTATTGTTTGTATTCGAAGAAAAACAACTCAAAGGTCGATATCAATAGCGAGCAAAGCAGGAACATATGCTAATCATAACTACACTGTCAAAGACGCAATAAAATAATATATTATACGTACATTTGGAATGAGAATGACATACTAAATCGTGAACAAAACTTAAAATAAAGCTATTTAGTAACATGTTCTACATTAAGAAATTACATATTCTATTTGTAAACAAACTTAATGTCTTGCTTATCGATAAGGAAAAACTCTATTAATGAATATTCCATATTTAGAATGTTTTCCGTCGATAACAAGTCTCTATGTCTTTTTTCTTACGTACACGGATACATTTTACGAGTCGATAATTCAGAAAAACTTTCATTGCAAAAATTATTCTTATTTAGTAATGATAAACATACTAATTTGTCATACTTTCTTTTCTTTTTTTTTCTAATACGTAAATAAGTTTTCTTCTCGTTCTCTGTAAGAGCAAAAGACATTTCGAAATTATGTACCTGTTGATGTAATACGAAATAATGTCGCACGTTCACTAACACTTTTAATTATATTAACTGTTGTTTCTGTTTTATCGATCTGTTCAAGATCGCCAAGTGTACGATAAAGTGCTTGATAATGACGATTGATTAAGTCCATACACATTTTCAAATCCTCTAATTTTGTTTCGAATGCTTTATTCATCGTTAATAATTCAACACGTTCATTTGTATTTGTTGAAAGTTTTGTATGATCATTGATATTACTTTGTTGTTGATGTTGATATTGTTGAGCAACTTGATTATGTTGTTGTTGTTGTTGTTGTTGTGATTGTTGATCATTGATATCATCAACATTTGATATATCTTCATCAGAATCTTGATATTGTTTTCGTCCTTTCAATGATTTTTGTTTCGCTAATTCTAATGCACTCATCCAACGTTGTTTATCAGTTTCTGTTGATGTACGTAAATGAAGTATTGTTGAACCATTTGATATAACAAAATGACATGCATCATTTGATGATAAATGTGCTGATTCAAGATAAACTGTACCACGACATGTATGTATCATTTCATCTTGTGTACGATAATAAGAAAGTATGCCGGCTTGTAAAACAAACCAACGTTTTTGATATCCTTTTAAATACTAAAAGAAATGAAAAATTTTATGAACCTTGTATTTAAACAAGATATTAATCTATGACGTTAATTACATTTGTCCATTTATATAACCATCCACGCATATCATCTTTTCCATTAGCAACTGAAGGTGTTGTTGATTGCATATACAATGGTTGTTGAAAATGAACAGGTGGCGGTACAATACCTGTACTCATCGAAATTGGATTTGTTGGATGTGCTAAATTTTGCATGGATGATGATAACAGTGTATTTGACATGACTGTATCGTATGATGATGATAGATTCGTTTGACTCTCTATGAAATATATGCAATCTTATACTCAATCTATATTTTGTTAAGTTCGAATTACCAGTGTCGCCTTCTGTTAAATTATTTAGTTTAGAATTATCAGTTAATGCAGAAGGAGCGATAAGAAAAGATGTTAGTGTTGATATTGTTGGATAAGATCGAGTCGATCTTTGAAAACTACCGGAAGCATTTAATTGAGAATGAGATGATGTCGGTTGATTATTGGAATCTAAAGAAAAGTTTACTGAATACATATGAAAATCATTGTCGAAAAGAAAATAAAAAGAAACGTGCTATTGTTTCATTTTTAGATTTTTGTATTCATTTTATCATCTAGCAAAGCAAAATAGTACATGCATCGAAGCAGTTTTTATACGAATACGAGTTTGTCACTGTTGGCGAGCAATTATTTTGAGCGAGATAAGCTTTTCATTTTCTTGCTACACTATCGATCTATTAGTTTTTTTTTCTCTTCTTCTTCTTCTTCTTCTTATGATGACTGTTATCGTATAAATCATGCTTGAATTATCATTTAGGAGCGAGTGATGGCGCATGTCTTTCATAGAAAAATGATTTTCGATCAGAATTAGAATTAGAATACAAGTGAAAGATAAACGCGCCCGTGCATGAACAGCAAGAGTAACAGTAGGAGATTATAGCTGATTGAGAAATAAAGAAAACAAAACAGAGCAATATAGGAAATAATCAATGAAAAACATAATTTAATACATATATACACAGAATTTTTCATAAGCAATTCGATTAAGAAAATATATCTGACGGTAGGTGATGCATAGTTCCCGATTCATCAAGATTATATTTCACAGTAAATATAGGAAGAATGAAATATGATAGAAAACTAAGAAGCACAAAAATTTACTTTCACTAATATAATCATTAGTAGTGGCAACTGAATGTCGATGTCGACGTAGTCGACCAAATGATGGTCGACATTTTGAAACAATTTTTCGCATACGTTGTGGCATAAATTCAAGATGATTATCAACAACGAAAAAACAAAAAAAGAACAAATGAGAAGAAGAAAAAATTTGGACAAAGTTAATAGGCAACCAACTACAATGAAATAAAGCAGAATAACACTGCATACATTACAGACAAGTAAGTCGATTGAGATAGAACAAAAAGCAGTAATGAATAGAAGAGAAATTCAAAAAAACAAAAACGGAGAACTTTCTCTTTCTCTTTTCTTTCTTTCCTACTTCGTCGACAGAAAAACAGAAATGAGACCTAAAAGGTCATAAATGATTATCAGATGTACAATATTATACACGAACGTTAGAAATACGGGTGCGTATTAATATAATAATGAGCATATTGTGACAACAACCGAGTGTATATCGATACAAGCTTGAAAAGCATTATTAAATAGTTTTATGTAGTAAATAGACTACAAGTGATCCTACCACTATGAATGATTGTTGGCGATGCGTAGGATGTAAAACTTTCTCTTGATCGTGTTGATATATGCATGCTATGTTTAATATCATCTTTCAAATGACGTGCCACATCTCGAGCACGTTGTGACGTCATTTTTCTTTTCTTATTTCAAATATCTTAATAAGATTAAACAATACTATAACGATGAGAGAAAAAAAATATGTATTATCATAATACAATTATGATCTAAAATAACTTTCGCATATGAATATGTGTTATGCTAATCAATTATAAGTCATAGAAAAAATATGAATCAATCAATGTATTTTTGTGTTATGTGCTATTGTCATCGAAGAAAAAAAAAATAATGTTCCTACAAAAGGCAAAAAAAGAAAAAAAACAAGGTCCACTTTTCTTATCATGTAGAAGGAATAGAGAGAAGAGGATGTAAAGAGAAGAATACGACTGTTATTCTGTTTTTCTTTTCTTTTCCCTTCATAGTTTTTTTTTTTTTTTTTCTAAATTAGTCTTGAGAACAAAAAAATAAAAAATAGAAACCGAGAAATATTGCAAGTAGAAAATTTAACTTACCCGTTTTAGCAGAATATTTATAGATTAATCTACAAATGTAAAAGATGTCTGTTGTTTAAATATGTATGTATATATTTTTCTAAATTTAGTTATAGAGAAAAAATACATCAGTGATAATTTATTTCTCTTTAATAAGCAAATAGAAGAAAAAAAAACAACAAGACAGGAAGAAAAAAAGAACAGTAATCAGATATACTACACAGATATTGGTGCCGTCACAGCTAGTTTCTGTTTTTTTAATGGTGATGTAGCCAATTCTTTATCTTCATCGACCATTATCTTAAGAAAAAGAAAAATATATGAATGCAAATTTAAAAAGAAAGAATTACTCTATCAAGTCGATGTTTATATATGCGACCATCACCTCGAACATAAAATATTGAAAGACCATCGATATATCTATTTGATCAAATAAAATGATCGAGAAAAGTTTTTATTTGTGAACAAAAAAGAACTATATATTAAATTACTCTATATAATCACGCATGTTTCCTATGACATCTTTTGGTTTTCTCCAACCTTTAAGCATTCCGATAAATGATTTATTTGATAAACCTGATATACGCCAACGTATTTTAACACAATTCGATTCTTCATCAATCGTTGTTTTAAGTAAATGAATATTTATATTCATTAATTTAAAATTTAATTTTGTTCGTATCCAAAACAGTGTTATAGCATAACTGCCAACTCCTCTAGAAGTCGAACGAAAAAATTTTCAAAATCAAATATATTCTTGTTTTAGCGATAGAAATATGGCAGTGTTAGATCAGTGTTAGACAATTAGCATTCATGGTTCGGTGATTCTTTTAGGTTTCTTCTTGAATTCTTTCATGCGTGTCAGTGTCGAGTCGAAATATCATTAGAATAGAGTAGCTAAAATCATTTATTCACATCGTTATTACTATTAATGTCAACGATAAGTAAATTAGTGACATGTTGATTGGTTAGTCATCTATTTAGTCTAAACACTATTCGAACTGCCATATGTCTATCAAGAATCACACATACATTTTCTAATACCCTTTTATCTCTGCCTACTTCATAATTTTGGGTGGATTGTCATAGTAATTTTCAAAAATAACATCCACTGTATATAAAGCATATGGATGCATTCGTTTATGAAAATCCGGTAGCTAAAATATGAGAAAACAAACATTATTCAATTAAAACGAAAATACAGCACATATCGATTTCTACTCAAGTATTTACAATTTTTATGAGTTGATTTTCAATGAAACGTAAATGTTCAAGTTTTGGTTTGTCATTTGGTCGTCCTGGTGGAAATTGAAATGGTGTTCTATCGTCTGTATTCGGAGATGATTTTTGCTCATTAGCTGTTGGTCCATGTAATGTTATAGAACGTTTTTGATAAAAATGATTTCCAATAACGTTCGATTCATTTGTCTGCACTGAATTAGATCCTAAGTTTGTATGACCATTTGTTAATCTTATCTGATTATTAGCACGACAATCAATAGTTGATAATTGACGATACAATATGTATATAGGAAATTTAAAATGAAACCTATTCGAAGTTAGAAACAAAGCAGACATATCTAAAAACAAAAAAAGAAAGGCACATGAATGAAAGACTTATTTCTCAATATTGTCACAGCATTGAAATCAACACTCTTGACTAATTGAAAATTAGATGTGATGAATCGTACTCTGAGGTCAAGTATCGAACATATTGTTGATGAAAAACGAGCAGGAAGTTGCTCGTTTTCTTGTTTACTTATCTCCGATATATACTTGTCATCGTAGGAAAAGAAAAATAATTTTAGGGTATCAGAGCTCGAACTAATAATTAAGAAAGAATTTCATACAATTACTTAGATTATGGCGGTAAAGACCAAACCACTGTTCCATACCTTATAATCTTCTATTTTTGACCGAATAATTATTACTTATTGCAATGATCTCTCTCTCTCTTTGTCAAGAAAAGAAAAGTCATGATATAAAATTTCTGTGATTTACATTTCGATCGTAATGAGGAAATGAAATCAAGACTATTGAACGTACTCGATTAGAATAGAATTTATCGTTTAGATTTTCATTTGTGAAAATTCAAATAAAATAACAAGATTGATTAGAAATAGTTATATTTACAATTGATCTCTATTGTTAACTTTTCGATTTAAGAGAACAAAAAACAAAAAAAGAACAGACTATAAGAAGTGATCATTCAATGTAAATTTCGTATTAATGTTAGTTATTTTTCGATTCATCACGTTGTACAATTAAAAAATAGAGCTAGTTATATGTGTTGAGATCTAGTTTTTGTTTGGTAATTATATAGAAATATTTGAAAACCTTCATTCAATTGTCCAATATATAAGACAATAGACGTAGATAAAGAAAGGTTACCAAAATCATGAACCATGATGTATATGAAGGCCTCGCAAGCTGATATAACATATCTAGAAAACATCTGCTATTCTAGGTGTATGCCTTTCTTTTCGTAGAATTCTAAGAGAAAAAGATATTGAGTTTATAAATCGTATTTCACTGAACGAAAAGAGTATTTCGTTTGCAAGGTGATTTGATAGAGTTTCAAGTGTATCTACAATAAATGTGAGTTATTCGATTAACTCAGAATACTTGACTTTTTTTTTCTCTTCTCCTATTCCTCCATGTCTCATTGATTATATCAAGGAAAAAACAAACTTGTTTTTCTCTTATTATAATTGTACATATACGTATTACTGATCGAAGAACGAAAGAAAAGAAATCAAAATTTTCTTTCTACATTTCTTTCTAGGGGCAACTACATTGTTTATGTTCTTCATTTTTATAGATAGAACGTATCAATGTATATTTTCTAGTGCTTTTTTTTCGTTGACGTATGTTGGTTGTTAAAAAAAAAACTGTTGCATTAGGTATTATTTCATCAAAATCTGAGTATCAATGCTACACGAAAAGTCAAGGTTAGTTCGAATAGTTGATATTTCTAATCAGTAAGCGATGTTGATTTCAGCTATTTTCTAATAATTTGCATGAATTACACAACTAATTAACAGGGATCTTTATTATGTTAACATTTGCTAACTGTAGAAATTTGTTGTATCTAAAAGCAAGAGAATGAAACATAAGTAGTATACTTTTTCTCCATGCAACCTTACAAGGAATATCCTAGGATGCGTGAAAGTATAAAACTAAATAGGCAATATACCTACAAATTCGACCCAAAGTGTAACTTAATTCATTATTAGAAAACCAGCGACTCCGCCACAGCCATTCATTTCGAATCCATTGATCTAAATTTCATCTATTTTCAAAGACATCAGAAAAAGAGCTTGATTTTTGTTACTTGATAAAACTTGTTACTTTTTCAGATGAGAGAAGAAAAAAGTTCTAAAGACAACATTTAAAAATCGACCAATCTAGTGTCAACATTGGCGACATCTATTCAAAAATAAAATCACTTTCTAATTTAAGAGAGTGAAACAAAATAATAATTAAAATATTTCAGGAATCAAACTGAAATCTTTCATAGAATATAATAAAATGCTGTTTTTCATTGGTTATCTCGAGGAACAACAACAACAAAAAAAAAGAATTGTTTATTAGTAGTAATTCTTTTGTTAGTATTCTAAAATGGCTTCATCAACTGATGAAACAAGATCTGCATCGACTCGTGCCTACCAATTACCCTTAACGAAAGTTAAATCAATCATTAAACTTGATAATAATACACGTATGATAAGTCACGATAGTGTGTATTTATTAACATTAGCAACAGAAGAATTTATACGTATGTTAACACGTGATGCTCACAATTCGATGAAACAATGTGGATCCAAACGTTTAGATCGCTTACATATATTTAGTTCGATAAATACGAATCCAACTTATGAATTTCTCGATGGTTCATTTGATTAGAAATATGACGAATACAGATTTTTGTTCATCTATACTCAACTTGTTAAAATTAACCTTTTTGTCAGATAGAATAAATCTATATACAGATGTTGATTATTTCTAGATTTGAATGAAACAGTCATCAACAACCAGTAATCCGCCACCATTACCATTACGACCCTCGACCCCAATATTAATACATGTTGATAGAAATCTTAAAAAACAACTCGATGAACGTGAGAAACTTTTTCTTCTTTACGAAAATGAAGGTAAACTATCCGATGTAATACAAGATACAAGTCAACAACAGCCACCACGTCTTTCATCAACAGATCCGAATTCTATCGATCACTATGGTTTTATACATGATGAACCTATGAAATCGTTTACAATAAATGAACGTAAACAAATGCAACAAGAAATCAAACGTAGTGAACGTTGGAGTAAAATGTTAAGAAAAGCAAGTCTTACAATAAGAAGAGATAATGAACAATTAAGACGACGCATGTGTAAAGGTTTACCCAGTACATTACGTGGTGCATTTTGGTCCCGGTTATTTGATCTTGACGAACAATTACGTGTAAACAAAGGCTACTATGACATATTAAAATACAAAGCACGTTTATCATCTACATATTTAAGTCAGATTGATCTTGATGTTCATCGAACATATCGAAATCATCAAATGTTTTGTAACAGATATTGCCTAAGACAAAAGCACTTATTTTCAATATTGGCTGCATATAGGTATGATGATTTATATTATGATAGTATTAAACGTATTTCATTCTTTAAAGAAGTATGATTCATGTTTGTTTAAACTACTTATTATTGAAAACTTTTCTACGGTATCATGTTTATCTAATAAGGATCTTTTTTCAAAATTGAGATAATGAAATAATTCATCGAGAAAATCGAATACATTTTCATTCCTTATCAGTTGCATATCGTTTACATATTAGCTGATTATATATAAATATGTATATTGAATAAGAATGGCGTTATTTGTTGTTTTTTTTCTTCTTTTGTTTAGTGTGTACAATACAGAAATAGGTTATACTCAAGGTATGAATCAGATCGTTGCTTTTCTTCTATTCTATTTACCTGAAGAAGAAGCATTTTGGGCATTTTCTCAATTAATGACTGGATCACGTTGGATGATGCATGGATTTTTTTGTCCAGGCTTTCCAAAATTATTTCGTTTTCAAGCTCAATTCGAAAAGATTATGAAAAAAATGTTACCTAAAGTCTATAGGCATTTTCTAACATGTCAAGTTCAAACCGATTTATATACAATTCGTTGGTTTATGCTGTGTTATCTTGGTATGTATATAAATAATTTGAGCATGAACAGCTGAGCTAATATCTTTTTACTCTTATCTTCTCTTTTCTTTTATCAATGTTGGCCCACATGGCAAAAGAAATGCACACTTTTTTTTCATTCAACATATAGCATACATATCATGTTAATGATTTTATTATTGTGTAAGCTATCTATGTTGTTACGAATCAGAAAGGTAGTCTGGTAAAAAATCATGTTTTGCTTTTCTAGTTTCATTGAAAATTAGTATCTACTAAACACAATTCAAAAAGCATGCTTTAATGATTAGCAAGAAATTTGTTTAAACAAATATTTATTTAGAAAGTTTAGTTAACAAATGTTTGAATACGAGAACATTTAGTCTACTTCCGATAACATAGAACGAAAACAACTTGTATCGATTTAGTAATCTTACGACAGTGTGATCAGTAACCTCTGAGTAAACATGAATCAACATAGTATGAATATTCTTAAGCATATAATATTATAAATTAACTAGAATTGTTTCATCATAAAATTTCTTATTTAGTACATATCATTAATACTATGTACATATTTATAACATAACATCTGACTAATCACACTATTTTCTCATAGCATAAAAGTCAAATACATAAGTAGTCATTAGCCTTGTATGAATGGGACCAGCCTGTTTTTTGGTTGAAGTCTCAGTAATAAAAAAAAAAAGAAGAAAACTTATGCTCTCAATTCTGCACCATCTTGCTCATATCTATCTAATTAGTATACATGAATTGTAACAAGACGATATTCTATGTAAATTTTCTTCTACCACAAGAATAAAAGAATATGTTGCATCCAAAAATGACAAAGTGTTGCTTCGAAATCTTCGGTATCATTGTTAAAGTCGATAAATTTTTGACTCGTGCACCATCTAGAATTTTTTTTAACTATTTAGAATAGAATGATCACAAAGTTAGTTTTTTGTTTTTTTTTCCGATAGATCACACAAAAGAAAAAATAAATAAACACAAATCGAAATAATATTAACGGTGTTAGTCATGTCTATTTGTATTAAATAGATCGTTTATATAATAAAAAAATTTTTCTTATTTTTCTTTTCATTAAGATTGTCTTCCATTTCCATTGACACTTCGTATATGGGATATATTTGTACTTGATGGTGAACAAGTTTTATTAACAACAGCATTTTGTTTATTACGCATACATCGAAAAAAACTTTTACATTTAAAAACATTCGATAGTATAAATTCATTTTTAAAAAATGATCTATGTCAAAATTTTGCTAATTCATCATTAACAATCGATGAAATTATTGAAGAATTTATTGTATGCTACGAGAAATTAAAACAAAATCATCTACTTACTTTACCATCACCAACTGAAAATGAATTACCAACGAAACCATTTAATATATCCATGGGTGATATTACTAAATTAACTAATAGTCAATCAAGTAAAACTATAACATCAGATGAAACAAGTAAGTTCGCTCATTGAACTTGTTAACTAGATTGTTTATCAAAATATAATTTTCAACAATACAAAGATTTTGCCAATGGCATTATCGGAAGTATGCTATTGAGACTCATTTAAATTGTTCATCGAACGCATGACTAAAGGCATTATTCCATATTGAAATGATACATTCTCCTATGAACTTATTTTCGTTCATCTATATAATTAAACTTGATCATGAAATTGCTAATATATTTTAGAACCAATAACAAAGACAAATGCATTATCACGTCAAGTAACAACAGACATATTACCGAAGTCTATACAGATACCTATTATTGAAACGTATCTTGTTTCATCACCAGCACCATTAGCCACTGCTGATGATGATTCACCATCAATAGTAAACTTACGTGATACATCGATTGAACATCAATTCATTGAAATAAAACGTTTAACAAAACCATATCAAATCAATGATCAACAATATTTAACTGAATATGATTGTTGTACAATATTGTCCAGTGCTGATCCATCATTAAGTGGTCATCGACCAAAACATGATGATGATGATACTATAAGTTCAAAAAGTGATATCATTGATGATGATGAACATCTACAAATATCACATATGATAACAACATCTTTTATTCATGAGAATAAAATTGAAAAATTAAAACGAACATCATCATTTTATGATAATGTACTTGATGACGAACAATATGATTATCAACATTTGCGTTCACAGCATTATGCATTCGATACGGATATTCGATAATAAATACACTGTGTTGTCTTTGGTTCTTTCTTTCTTTTCTTTGTTGTTTTATTAGAAATATTTTTGTTTTTCTGTAGATTAGTAGTGCGAACACGGGTTGGTTAAAAAAAAACAAAAAAAAAAGCTTGATTCTCGTTGTTGTTGTTGTTGTTTTTTTGTGCTTAAGTGATATATGTTCTATTTTATACGTGTAACAGTGAAACTTTTCGCTTCTGCTTTTAATCTATCTCTATCTTATGCATGATTTATAGTCATACACGGGAATCAGGGAAATCGAATGAATTCTTCTTTTTTTCTTTTTGTATCATAAATATAAATGAACAGTTGAATATTTTAGAATAATCAAAACAAAAACAAAAAAAAATAACCGAACATTCTTTAGATCATTGTTGTTTTTCGTTTCGCACTTTTTGTATCTTATCATCCTATGGGATATATATATATATTTATTTCAAATTACAATTCACATGATATTAATCGAATGATCTTAATTTAAAGAACATAATACCTAAGGAAAAGAGATCTTTTTAGTGATGTCATTGTTTGTTTGTTTTTTTTTATGTTTTCAGATTGAATTATTTTTTATTTTAATGTGCCTGTTTTATTCATTGGATTACGATCTTTATTTGTAGTCGAATTTTATTCATTTAAATACTAAAGGTAATTCATAATTGATTCATTTCTTTTTATTCAAAGACGATAAAAAAGATTTAGTATCGTAATAATAAATAAGAATGAAATTCGAAAGATTATGTAAATATGACACTATGTTAAAGGTAGAAAGCAAAATAACAGTATTCTATTGAAGAATATGACTATGTGACGTGGATGTGTCATTAGACTGGACTTCTTGGTTGAATTCTTTGAATATTGAGCACTATTAAAATTTATAATTGAATACAAAAAAGCTGTTCTTCTATTCTATACAAATATTTGAATAGATTAATCTGAAAACATCATTTTTTCTTGTTTGTCGGTGCTGTTTAATAATTGCCCATAGGAGAATACGTTGGTTTCCAATCATTGCAAAGAAAAAAAGATTCGACAAATAAATGAAAGTCTATAGGTAGGACAAAAATGAATGACACAGATGGTTGTATCGTTTCTTGAGTTTAGTGACGAATTATATATAGAGAACAATGCCTATTGAACAGCTGATAACACTATCATTTTTCTTTGTTGTTGGGCGTTCGCCTACATCATCAGTTTCTTTTCTTTTCTTTTTCTTTTTTTTTGCTTAATATTTCATATGCCCAGCTAGAAACTAAATGACACGAAGAGAGAGAGAGAACTCATTCCGTTTAGTGACGAATGTCGGTGATGGTGGCATCAAATGAAGCGCAGCGCAGCGCAGCACATACAAACAAAAATAGGAAGTATCGTCGTGTGTTGCTGATTGAAAAGCAACGGGTAAAAAAGAGACAAAGAAAGGAAGACGATGATCAACGTCAATAGTATGTCTGTTCCTCTGCAACTCGATCCTTATGTATCGTGAATGAGGCTAGGTCATCAATGTCGTATGCAGGCTCAACAACCATTTTCTTTCTCGATTCTCTTGTCATTCATAGGAGACCATCTTTTTTTTTTCTTACGCTCCGAAGAAAAAAAAAAACTCGTCGACGAGACGCGTGTGCAAACAATGTTGTCGTCGTAGTTCAATCGCTCGCTTTCACTCTCTTATGATTGTGTAGCGTGCATACATACATACATATACACAAGACTCTATACTATTTGTCGTCGTATATGTCGGTCGAAATGATTTCTCACTTTGTTGTCAGATTTTGCCTTAACTTAAAATAATCATTCGTGACCTTCTTAGTAATGTAAAAACAGAGGAAAAAAAGTTCATTAGAAATCTACAATACACAACGCGCCATATCGATAATCAAAATGAGTTTATATCGGTGATCTCTTTTGTGTAATCACATATCTCATGAATATGTATTCGTTGGTAACGGCTGCGTCTGCCGTATCACCGACGATTTCCAACAGGTACTTTCTTTTGAAAAACGGCGGAAGGCGGAGGGTGTGGGTGTGGTTTAAGATTTCCGAATAATGATTGTTACTCATTCTTCTTTTATCTATGCTCATTATTTCGAAATACATTTCAGGTCTTTCCTCTCATCGAGCTGGTATTCGTATAATCAAATGAGTACTGAAAGCTCAACTTCGAAACTTGTACTTCCTGCTAATACAGGCAACAGCACATCGACAACTCCAACATCATCATCGCCAGTTACTGTTAATGGCAACGATCATCAACATCAACCACAACAATTAAATATCCATGCAAATGGAATTCTTAATGATGGAAAACTAACATCAACAAACTATCATAACGGTGTACTTTCTGATCTTCAGGCTGCATATCAAGGCTCCTCGTGGAGCAATGTTATTGATCCATTGAGTGGTGCCTCCGGTGATCATCCATTTGATGTACACAACAGTGGTCGAATATTTTCACCACAAACAACAACACCACCACCACCTCTTATGGCCATGCAACAACAACAACAACAACAGCAACAGCAAGTTTCTTATCAACAAGTACAGTTGATGTTCTTGGTTTTTGTTTCATGTAAATAATTTTAATTATCTTTCAATTTAAAGGCAATACAGAGGAGACCGATCACAGCATCACATAACTTTTTAACACAAACAATTCGCAATGGTATTTCAGTTTCATCTACTCATGCAGTAGCACCTCCAATAAATGGACGTACAGCGATTCCATCACCATTATGGAACAGTCAATCTCCACTTATTGGTTCACAAACAAATTTATCAATGCCACCACCACATATGCAACAACAACAACCCCCATCACCATCATGGAACAATGGATCTATCCCACATGGATTTCCAGCGACATCGTAAGATCTCACTTAAAAAGAAAAATTTTTTTTTTTTTTTCAAATACAAAAGTCACATGTATTTAGATCTCGTCGTCCTGTTCCATCATTAACAAATCCGATGGGTAATCTTAATACAACAAATAATAATATGAATCAAACTTTAATGCTTGGTAATGGAAATCTTCCAATATCACATAATAAGAAAAGTTCATCTTCATTATCCACACAGAATAATTTTTTTCCTTTTCCTCAATCTACTCAAAATAAATACAATAACAATAATAATAATAATAATAATAATAATACCTCACATATTAACAATAATCATATTCAGGCATCATTAGTTTCATCATTAGCAAATACAATGCAACGTGCACCTGTTATGACAAATTTTATACAAACACAAAATAAACAATCCCCACCACCACCACCGCCACCACATATTGTTAATGGAAATGATATGGAACAAAATTTTCCATCAATCAATGTAAGATATAAGAACTTGTAGATTGTTTTACTAAATTCAGTATTGTGTCTTTTTGCTTTTGTTTTTCATTGAAGTCTAATGATGCTTATGATATGAATTCATTACAACAAATCATGGATATGATGCGAAATGTTTCATCCGATGGAGTGAAACGTGTTTATAGCGATGATAGTGGCATGGGAAGTATACTTGATACAGAAAGTTTAATATCAACTGGTGGTCCATCATCGACATCCATTGGTATATTTGGTTCACCACGTGCAATACCGATCGATATGAATAAAGAAGAACGTTTTTCACGTAAAGTTTTTGTTGGCGGCTTACCACCAGATATTGATGAAGGTACAAAAACAAAAACAATATTTATTTTTCTACTTTGAATTCAAAACGTTTTTTTTTTTTCGTATTTTAATAGAAGAAATCATTGCACATTTTCAACGATTTGGACCATTAATTGTCGATTGGCCGCATAAACAAGAAAGCAAATCATACTTTCCACCGAAAGGTTATGCTTTTTTAATATTCACATATGAACGTTCTGTACAAGAATTGATTGATGAATGTGTTATTGATGATTCCAAACTCTATATGTGTGTATCAAGTCCAAGCATGAAAGATAAAGCTGTACAAATACGTCCATGGCTTTTAGCTGATTCTGATTTTGTTATGGATGGTTCACAACCACTCGATCCAAGAAAAACAATATTTGTTGGTGGTGTACCACGACCATTACGAGCAGGTAATAGATACATAACCAAGACAACACGAATGAAAGTCATTTTTATAATTATAAAAATATATTTCTAGTCGAATTAGCTATGATCATGGATCGATTATATGGTGGTGTATGCTATGCTGGCATTGATACTGATCCGGAATTAAAATATCCTAAAGGCGCCGGACGTGTTGCTTTTTCAAATCAACAAAGTTATATTGCTGCAATATCGGCTCGTTTTGTACAATTACAACATGGTGATATTGATAAACGAGTAAGTTTTACTACTTAACAAATTATCGTTTAGTCTATAAACTACATATCGTACGAAGATTTTCTTAACTTCGTTCGAGTATAGAATGATTGAGAAGTAATCAAGAAACTGAAGTCATTCTGTAATACATATTCTCAAAGTTAAATGAGATAATAAGTCGTTCTATGTATGAAATCGGCAAAGAACTATACGAAATACTAATATATTATAGGATGAGATACTAACGTTAAACTCAACGTAGATAATATCTTCTGTTGCGTATCATGATTATTTTAAACCTTTTACTCATACGAATTTTCTATTATTAACAATGACAGTCCGTCAACCGACGGACGACAAATGATTTACAAGAGTTTATTTGATTTAGATTTGAATACGTTATGAATTTTATGATTAGAATTGATATTGAGAGTTCATTGTTAAAGTTACAGATACTTGTGTTGTTCTGAAAATAACTCGTAGCTACGATAAAATTATATACTTTACATCGATCATATACCTTGATGGAAAGAAATATGACAAACAAACGGGTGCTTGAATGAATTACCATTTTTTAGAATAAGAAAAATACATTATCGTCTATTGTGATGCAAAGTTTCATATCGATATGCGAATATTAGTTATTCCTTTATCATGATATCGAAAGTATTTAGTTTGCATGCAACACTAAACTAAGAATGTAAATTCTCGTCTCAATTAAAAAAAAAGAATGAATAGCTGCTCTATTATTTAACATAATTACATAGAAATCATGATCTTTCGTAGGACATTAAAAAAGGCTCGAGTTTCATTTATCAGTCAATGAGACAAGTATCCTACGATAGTTTGATTTTTTCACCAGAACAGATAATATCTTCGAAGAAAAACATGTTTTAATTTTTATTATGATATGAAATATTTTGTTTAGGTCGAAGTTAAACCGTATGTTCTCGATGATCAATTATGTGATGAATGTGCAGGTGCACGTTGTGGTGGAAAATTTGCTCCATTTTTTTGTGCAAATGTAACATGTTTACAATATTATTGTGAAACATGTTGGGCATCAATTCATGCTCGTGCAGGTCGTGAGTATCATAAACCATTGGTAAAAGAAGGCGCAGATCGTCCACGTACATTACCATTTCGTTGGTAAATAGAAAAAGTTTTAAAAAAAAAATTTCTATGACCACATTTTTTTTTTCTTCTATCAATGTTGTTATTTGATTATTCTAATTGTTGTTGTTGTTTTTTTTCTCTTTCTCTCTCTCTCTCGTCTCATTTTTTTCTCTTTTCGCTTTGTTTATTTTCCTATGTTGTATCACATCATTTTTCTACTCTTTGTTTTGTGTAAATTCTTCTTTTTTTTCTCTTTCTTGTGAACATTTTTGCGCTTATGTTTTTCCTTTTCTCATTTTCCGTTGTTTCTTTGTTTTTGTTTTTTTGTTTCCGTAAGACTTAGCGCATTTTTTTTTTGGATATAAATGTTGTTAGTCTTTTATTTCATCTCTTTCATCGTGGGGGATAAGTTGTTGGATGATCTCGTAATGTCTGTTTTTCCTTTCTGATAATTACTTTNAAAAAAAATCATAGCGCATACCATCTCGTTTTCTGTTGTTTTGTGCAATCCTTATATATATATATATATACATATATATACTGAGACTAATAAGTCGAATATGATGTGTATGATGGCTTTTGTTTGTTTTTCTGAAAGATTATTTCATCTAGATTTGATGATTGTTTGCGCTTGTCTAACGGGTGAATGATGATACCTTGGGCTGTTGTTTTCTTTATAAAGAAAAAAAAATTATGAAAAAAAAAAATCGCCTGATGATTTTTTTTTTGCTGGTTTGCTTGTTCTTATTTCTTTCTCTGTGTTTTCCGTTTATTTTGTACACAAGTTTTATTTTGTATGATTTCTCTATCTTGATTCATCTCAGCTTTCTGTTTGGTCATTTCTATTTGATGGGCAGCATTCTCGTTGTTGTTGTTGTTGTCATTTGTTTAACCTGATTATCATCAAGACATTCTGTTTTTTCTTTTCGTTTTGTTTTGGCTCTTTTGATATTCGATTATATTTTTTGTTTATTTATTTTTTATTGTATCATCATTATCATCGTTTCAGGCCGTGAAAAAAAGAAACACATAAGAAACATCATTATGCGAAAGAGCACAACTTTCCGGTGTAGTTGCTCTCTACATATTTTGTACCTTCAAATAAAACAGGCAATCTGGCGCGCAGATCTTCTTCTATTAGCTAAATGTTTGTAGCTGTATATGTATGTTTTCGTGGAACCTTTCTTATACTTCTCATTTTCTTTCTCTTGTTTTTGTCTCTTCTTGTCTTATTTCTTTTTTTTTTTTCTACATTACACACATTCGTTGGTTTTTCTTTAGTCTCTCGCTTGCTGATCCATGATTGATTGTTGTCGTTTTTTAATTCGTACTTTTTTTTTTTGTTGTGCTGAACTATTATTACCTACTTCTTCTTTTCTTTTCTTTTTTTCGTTGGAATAAAAATCAAGAGAATCCAAAAAAGAATGATAGTTTATTAGTTTTTTTATTTGCTTCATTTAAGAAGACCCCATCCCGTCCGCCTGAAACTTTCAGGAGTGAATGGTTCTAGTGATAAATGCTTGCGGTAAAATGACTATGAGTTGCATCGGATAGAATTGTGAAATTCGTTTCTATTCATTTTTTTTTTAATAAACATTTCAGTAGGCAAAACAGGCCTAAGAAAAGTCGTAAATCGGACTTCTCTCGATCAAGGAATCAATCATCGAAACTCATGTCCGATCAAAAGTTAGCTCTCATCTAGACTTTTAAAATCAAAAAAATATATATCCGAACTCAACAAAACTTATTTCAATTTTCCTGCGTAACGGTCATATTTTTAGAAGAAACTACCATAATTTAATAGACGCTCTCAATAAACTGATATAAAATAATTTTCTACTTATTTATCGTATATTACCGATTAGAATGATTCACATGAACACATGTAAAGGTATCTATCAATGACAAGTCCTAACAGAGAAATTTGAAAAGCTTTGAATATCACAAAAACAATCTTGCTTTCTTTTTTTGTGAGGGTTCTGAAGAAAAAGCTTATGCAATGCTCTTAGATTTCAATGTTAATTCAATTATCTCTAGTGCATTTATTTAATAGTAGACACTTCGCTCAAATCTATGAATGAGAACGAAATTAATTTTTCTGAGGGACGATAGGGAGCGTCCTTAAATCATCAAAATAAGTATTCATATAAAATTTTTGTCTACGGATGTATTATCCCTTGATTATGTGAAAGTAGACGAGTGTAACATGTCTGTTAGAAAAGAAACTATCTCACAGAAAAATTCGTAGTCGGCATTTTTTTTCTCCATGTGATTGATACTCGAAAAATTTTCAGTTCAATTGATTTACATACAACTGAATGGAACTAACCAAGTAGTTTGACATGTAGAGCAATAGATAATCAATGAAAAATCTAAAATTTAGAAAATAAAATTTGAATGTGCACAGTATGCGAAAGACGATTTTACTTTATAGATAAAAAGAAAACCAATGTTGTCGATATCATCGAATGCATCGTCTCGAACGGGAAAAAAGACAACGGATAATATAAAACGTCGTCTACAGTCAGTGCTCGGCTATACTCCCTATGCCATTTATTATGGTTTTGTGCCATTTGTTATTTATTTGGGCTTTAAACTTGGACCGGATCCCGGCACACCTGACTTTTCATGGATCAATTTGTTACCTGTTGGTTAAACAAAACAAAAACATCATGTTTTTCTAATTGTTATTGATTTTTGTAGTAGAAAACTAGAATCCAAATAAAGAACAAGACCATGTACTAGAATCAGGTTCGTTTCTCTACTCGTTCAATCCATATGTATTTTGACATTGAAAGGCTTTGAATTCAAATTTAATTTTTTGCCACATGTGTGAGAAATAATCAGTAGTATTCGACATTGACGTGGAAGAAGTTCGAAAATTTTTCATTGTTTACTAACTAGAATAATATGTTTAACAGATGATTTCTGTTACTGAATGAAATTTTACACGAGATCAATATTCATTTCGAAGGTCAAAACATGTGTGTCTATATGATTTTATTGAACAGATAGTTGATTCAATGAATATTCATGATTGAGTTTTAAACATGATCGTACTTGTAGTCTAGAGTATGTCATGTGGATTATTACTCAAGAAATCAACAAACGTAAGCATATATTACGTTCGAAGTAAAGAACACAAAGATTAACATGTATAACAATGATTATCTCTTGTGTTCGTTTTGTATATTTCCATTTGATAGACAATGCAAATGAGAAGATTGCGATTGTCAATTGTTTCTCTTCACTCATTATTATTATAAGTTGAATCACATCTACATCGTATTCAATGCAACGTATTGAACCAGTTATATCGAATAAATTAATATTCATCGTTGTTAAAATTTTTTTTTTTTACATGAATTCAATGATAAATAATTTTTGTGCGTGAGATTTAACAAATCAAATATGAAGGTTATGTTTCCATCCAAATATAGACAGAACCTTTATTTAAACGTGAATCTATATCGAATCGCAATGCTTACTAATTAATTCATAAGAGACAGAATTTTAAACTTAATGTATTCATACGTATCTATTCGGAAATTAATATTTTATAGTTACCTAAGATTGTACTTTTCATCACTCGATAGTATATCTCAACAAAAGAAATAATCTTTAGAAAGACAGACGGAAGAGAACATCTCATCTCTCGTCATATTAGAGTACTGTTCCGAGGACATTTGAATGAGTATGATAGTTTTGTTCTAAAAAATATAGTTAATTGTAGATCTTGTTAGGTACAATTTCGTATTACAGATATCTGTTTGATTATTGAAATGAATAGATCGAGAATTGTATACTTTAAATCGATAGCAAATCAGTGAAATTTATCGATAGAATAATTTCTAGAGATTTTCTTTTGATATTATATTTACTTTACAGTTGAATAAATGTTCTCTGACGTATTCGAAATCGTTCTAATACAATGACTAAACTAATAATATTGGTACACGAATAAATTTCCGATCTAGAGAACAATCAAATGATTCTATCAATAAAATCGAATAGACAGAATTGTCATCGTATAAAAAAAAAGTCATTCGCATTCGTACCCATAAAAAAATAACTAATATCAGATTATCGAATCTTGTCGCATTTCTCGACTAAATCGTTTTTCATTATTTCGACTTGAACACAACACAGAACAACTAAAATATTCGGTTCTTCTCGTAGTACTTTGTTGACTTTTCATTCAAAAAGATTCAACAAATTATCAGTATGATAGTCGTTTATGTTTAGATTTCGATATGCATCTTGTATAATAAATCATGAAAATTTTTGTGCAATTCAAACTGATGTTGATAGTTACATGAGTCACTGCATTTTCTTGTTCGATAATTAAACGTCTGTTTTCTATATCATATATAATCATGTCGTGTGATACATTTGATTGGTTTATCTACTTCTATTTGATGAATATCATCATGGATTGAATGCATAACGAAAACTTTCACGTAGCAGAAGAACGACAATGAACAGAAATGACATGTGCCCCTAATCATTTCATAATCTTATATGAATTAGTCGGCTTCATGAAGAATACATCTCTTTGAACTTATTTATAACTAACGTTCGCATAATAGTAAATTATTAAACGATAGTATGACATGGTTACATAAATGTCATGCGTATGATGAATTTGGTTAGAATTGATATTTTCAGTTCTCATTTTACCAGATGCTATCATAAAGGATTACAGCTCATTTACTAGTAGACTAGAATACGGTTTGGTGGTTTTCATGAATGCCTTTGATATTCGTATGAACAATCGCGTGCTCTGTAGCAAGAGAATCGATGGAGAAGAATAAATATATATGTATATATAAATAGCTTTATTTGACTGGATTAATCTGATAAGTCCTGATCACTTAAGATTCATATAAGTTTTCTAGTACGCATTATAGATTTATAAAACTCTAACTTTGAAGTATCAGAAAAGAGTTGCAGTTAGAAGATACAGAAAAATACATTAGGAGAAGATTAAACACAGCATTGCTTCATCAGATTGGGTTCGTTTATTGGATGGTTCTTGACTAACGAATTGCAGTAGTTTGTCAAAGAAAGTGAGGGAGTCTTGGTAGAAATTGATCAGTTGAGTGCTAGGTCGCCTTCTCGGAAGAGATTAAATACAGGATTTTTTCATATAGTGGTGACGTGTTTTGTTGACGGTAGTTTTATTTATTACATAACAAGCAATTAGTTCTTGTTTGTGTTGTTGCATATTGCTAAGTCGCTTGACTAGGCTCTTTTGAAATTTCTCTTCCAAAATAGTGAGGAGAACTCTGTTATGAAGATCTCTAGTCGCACATTCAAAAAGATGATATGTTATCCTCGGGCGATGCCTAAATAAAAACCATGAATCTTCTTCTTCAGTGATTCTGAAAGTAGACAATAGATCGTTGTCATTGAATATAAATACGGTAACGATCTGGAGAAGAATTAATAAAAGATGCTGTATGAGAAACATTAAATTACTCTTGTGTACTTGAGAGAATCCATGAACTTAAACAAGAAGAAAAGAACTAGATTTCAAGATTTTAATCAGTTAGTATATGATTATTAAATAAATCATAGTCGAATGGAAGATTTAGTTTTTGTAGAACCGAATCTTTGAAGCAATGGCAAAAAAAGCTTCGACACTTGTTTCTTTCTGGTTGTTATTGACAATGATAACTTTTCTCATCTCGTAGGTTAATCGAATTTCTTTTTAACGATCATTAACTCGTTTTCACCATAAAGTTCATGATAGATTGAGACGTGTTGAGAATATTGTTGATGAAATCAAACGGTTACCTTAACTAGATAGTTCTACTTCTAGACATCGGTCTTCTCCTTCTATTTGAACAAGACTAAAGAAACGCTTTTCCGAACGAGGAGCTTGACAAGAGAAACTCGATTGAATCGATTATGGATGAAATCAATAAAAACAATTGTTTCGTTGAAAAAATACATGTTCTCAGTAGAACATGTTACCATTTATTCATGATGAATCAGAGTTCAAGAAAAATTGAAATATTATTCAAGTGTTACTAAACATTTCAATCATAGAGTTATCATCGAATGAAATATAAGAAAGGGGGTGTTACAAAAAATCATGTTATGACCTATCAGAGGGTTGCTCGACTTTCTCTTGCATTCTCTCTTAAAAGTGTTAAAGGATCTCACTGTGCGAAATTGATCAGCGGGTTATATTCTTGTGGCAGCTTTTGTTATTCAATCACAATCTTCAAGAAGTTCGAGCATCTATACGAATATACATTAGTATTTCGGCTTAATATGCAATTTAGCTTGACTCTCGTGTTCTTTTCAAGACATTAAGATTGCCTGAGTTTACTCAACCTATGATTACTGTGACAATGAAATTTTTACGGCATTCTTATAAATTACCCTAGTGTTTGTGCAGTTTGATAGTGTAGAAATGTTTTTTCTAAAGAAATATAGTTTTAATAATGCTATTCTAAACTGGGCCAGCCATCAAAAAGTGGCCCGGTAGGTACAGCCTAAAAAAAATTTCTAACGCGAACCGCGATCCAAACACGACTTAGTCGAACTTTGACGTACTCAAATATGTTTTCGCAAATTATTTCAGAGCAGAACCCCAATTTTAAATCACCTTGTTCACGATTTTGAAAAACGCAGGTGGATTCGAGTTGGAGTCTTGGCAGTCGGGCTCACATTGTGTGTATGGATGCGTTAAAGGGGTTTGCAGAAAGAATTATTGGGTCTCTCGTCATCGATTTTCACAACTCATCAAGCATATGATGGTCCAGTAGCTATACGCTTCTAAGTACATTTTTCACATGATTAAAACCTTATTCATGTACTAACACTATATCGAAATATTTCATCCCCGACAACATTTACAATTAAGCAGTATAGTTGTGCTCTCTTGTTCTTTGACTGCAGGCTAACCCTTGACTATGACCAATATCACCCGCCGATCATGAGTAAAATTACTGCAATATACGTTGGTGACAATATCCACCGGTATAAGTTAGCACTGGAGATGCGATTAACCGGCTAACGTCGATCACTGGGAACGCATCTCAAAAGAAAATTTTTATAGATATCGTGATCAAAACCAAAGAAAGTCAATGGTATATTTATTTCTTGCTGAGTAAAGAAAAGGAAAATTAATAACATTGAGAAATCAGTTATATATTTGAAAGCAATGTATTCTCTAATGTTTTTGAATGCCAGGGCACAAAAGAAACATGATTAGCAAAGGGACTTGGACCCGGACTGGAACCTGGAAATGTTGATTCGGCACTTTTTTCGGCAGTAGATTAAAATGAAATTTGCAGGATGTTCCGCCCTTGATAACTCGACTGAGGATGATGTGCTGTGTGAGATGAGATCCTCTTTGCAAATATATTATATTTACCAATGCCACAACATGATGCTGCGAAAAATATGTCGCCAATCCTGAGCACGTGGTTCCTATATTTTTATCTGTAAATGTCACATTTTATCTGTGCGTACATATATGAGTATCCAATTTTCCATATTTGATTTGAATGATTGACAGCCATTGTTAAGTTTCAGTCTCTCAAATTCATCTGATGTAGAAGAGACCTCTTCAATGGAAACGTGTCACAATCAAAAATTGATCTAGTTTGGATTTTCTGAGCTATATAAACGATGAAGACATGTTCTAGAAACAGAGTGCTACAGAAATGCCCCAGTTTAGCATATACAACTGAATGAGCCCTTTGCAGCATTTCATGCAGTGCAAAACAGTCAATCAATATTAGACTAACGGATTATAACACATTAACAATGCCACACAAACATATTGGAATAAAATGTTGTGACGAAGCTTACGGCACCTTAGTCAATGGCATAGCGTGGGTGCCAAGTATCTGTCTAGCATTCCTCTACGCTCATAGACATCTGCTCGTGTTGTGCTAACAAAACTATTCAAGAATCAAGAAAGGATTGAAATGATGTGACATCGTAGTCAGAGCCTAGTTATGTGAAGAGCTGATCGAATGAAATTAAGTTGGAACTTATCAGAACCAAGTCACGAAATCTAAACTATTTCTGTTTGACACACGTCTATTTAGTGTACAGTCTGTTTCGTTTACGCATCCCATGAGATTTCTCTACATCAATGGAATTCATTTAAAATTAACATTCTTACTTATTTAGATACTCCCATAAGCGTGGTCAAGTAGAATAGTGCTACATCGAACTTATTGAAGTCATAACTTCTAAATGACAGTGTTAAACTATCGAGTAAAACTTTTCAAGATTGATCTTGTCTGAATCGATCTATTTTGAAATTGAGGGTTTTTACATTAATCTGTGCAACTCATTCGAACAACGTATGTATTGTTTTTCTATCAAATCAACTATATTTGTGTATTGTCGAATTCAATAATCATTATAGTTCAGCCATTATGCCAAGAATTTCTACTGATCGATATCTTTTTGTTTACATTGGGTGATGAAATCGATTTTTCAGCTTAATCTTAGAAGATGTACACAAAAGCAAAATTATATTATCTTTAAGATTTTCTTTCCTTTGTGCTACCGAATTGTGAATAATGTTTTACAAGCAGAATTTTCACAACTGTAACTCCAAACATAAAGCTAAAGTAAGATATTGAAAATATAATTCAGAAAGAAGAAAAGTACAGAACATTTTTAGGAGAGAGAATAACTTGGAATATATTTATATAAATATGTATGCATAGATTTCACAATGATGAATTGTGATATTCAGAAAATTTTGTAGAGATTTTCTAGTGGATCTAATCGTCTCGAGAGTTTTGTGTAAAAGGAAAAGAAGAAAAAAAAANATACCACATTCATCTTTACCACGAAGGATTTTAAAGAAACCATTATCACCCCAATCTTGATTCCATGCTAAAAATACGGATTTCGTAGGTTAATTGCAGTTTGAAGGAAAAAAACGATTCTCTTACAGTTAGCAACAAGCCAGTAGGGTACCGAGTTTTCTACACCCCAACCGAGAATTTTGATGGCTGTAATAAAGAAAAATAGTCAACATGACATAATGTTGTATAAAAATAAATAAATACATACCATGACCTCCGAGACTCGATCCCGATGTGCGTTGATAGACGCCTGAGCTATATAAAAGAAAATCTGCATAGACAGTAAAAGCACCTTCTACTGGTCCGTTCTTGTAGATTTCTGTTTGAATTTGTTGTTCATCTGATCGAATGGAATAAACACTATCCCCATGATGCTTATCTTGAACGTATGGAATCGTATAATTGTCGATACACGTTTTCGTGCAACTAGGTGTCTTTCCTTCACTTTGGCACTATATTCATACGAAAAGAAGAGTAACTCTACAAAACATCAGAACTTATGATGACTTACAGGTGGTAAAGTCTTGTTAACACTAGAAGGAAAAGACATCGAAACTCACTGATGATCACATGCTGAAATCATCGTATATGGTCGACAACCTTCATCTGAATTGTAATTACCACCAGATACCAATCCTGCCTTTTTAAAGTATGACCAAGCACCTTCTGGAAAACCACCGTTACAACCAAAACCACACAGTTTACAGCATGCTAAATTGAAAATAAACACGATTGACATGAAAGATATCTATTCACAAGTATTTGTTATGTTACATACAAACGAGATCTTCGGCTGAGAAATGCGCATTTTGAGTACCATTCGAAGCGATACAAATACGATCCGACATAGCTTCAACAGCACCAAAAGCCCAGCAACTACCACAGCTAAAAACGAGACAAGAAGATTCGAGGTGTTTTTCTTGGTTTGTTTAACTTTTCATAAATAGTTGTTCATATAAACAGACCTGCCTTGATCTCGTACTTCTTTAAGTGTTGGACAATCCGGCCATTGATTACGTGCATCGAAATTTTCTGGCAAATCATTTGGCACTTGATGTTCAAGTAGTTCAGGTGAATTACCTATTACACCAAACAAACAAATGAATAGTTGACGTGCTATTTATCAAAGTCAATCTAATGAAGAAAATGAAATACTTGCGGTCACAGAATGTCATATGATCTTAACACTGATCGAATGAACACTTATCTACTAAGGTTTACTTTGTGTTCTATTAGATATCAGCTTTTATAATCCATAACTATATGTATTGTATTGTGCCAATCATCTCTATCGAACGCTGGGCTTATAACTCAAGAGAAATAGTTTCATCTTGCTGATCACCCAAGAATTTTCTTTTCAGTAATTAACAAATTGCTGGGCTCATAGAGAAATAGAAAGTTGGCTATAGATAGAAATCTTTCTGTTCTTCAAAATAGAGAAGTTTTCATTTCAGATTGATGCAACATTAATGTCTATTAAATGAAAAACATTCGATTGAAATCTAATAGAAAAAATGTAACCTCGTTGATAGACATAATAATTTCGGTTTTATATTGATTCTCATTTTTATCTCGAAAAATATTTTTCGTAAGTTATTTCTCTCCGATGGTCTTACCTGTAGTGGTTGTTACTATCGTTGCACTTGTTGTTGTTGCTGTTGTAGCAGTTGTTGCTGTCGTCGTTGATGTTGACGTCGTTGTGGTCATTATTGTGGTGGTTGTCGTCGTTGTAGATGTTGTTGTAGCCTTTGTTGTTTTAGTTGTCGTCACTGTTGTCATCGCTGTATTCGTTGTAATAGATAGTTTTGTTAGGTGTTTCTTAGAAAATTGAACTATGACTAAAAATTGGGTTGCTAATTTTGCGCATCGTTCTTTCCTATGAAGAGCCCGGAAGTTACATGGTATCAAAATTATTCTTTTTTGGAAATAATGATAGAAAGCGCGATATAAAATCTACACTCACTCCTTGAGAATGGGACGACAAAATTCCTACACAAGAATTTTGCAGTAGAAAATAATCAGTATAAATATATGAAGTTTTATCCAGACTGTACTTCTTGGCATTTGTGTCTACCAAGGCGATCATTTAAACTATTTCACTATTTTCAGTTAATATCAATGATGCTCTAATTACACCATATGTGATTAGTTCTGATTACATATCAGGGACGACAAAGTGATCAAATCAAATCATATAGGACACCAAAAAAGTTAAAAGAATACCCGAAAAAAAACTTGAATGTTTTCAATAATCAATGTAGAACATAAGAGAGACATTATTCCATTTTAAATAGATCTCCACCAAAGACCAACAGTAGGCTGCTTCTCTAAGGACTATGGCCTATTCTGTGTTATCCATTAATGAGATCAAACTATCGACTGATGAAAAAATCACTGAAATGAGCCTGCTGATTGCTTACTTTTAGTTTCCTCTATATTTATATTCTGCATATCATATTTGAGGAACCTGAAGCGTTCCCACTCAAAAACTGACATCAAATAAAATATGTACAGATGAAATGCACTTTGCAGAAAATGTAGGACCTCTAGTGAAGTAGCTATTACAAAATTCGCAGCCCACTATCATGATGTTTGTGGGAGATATTGATCGCACAAAGATCAAAAATAGCTCATTTGGTGACCCGAATTTCCCGGTCCTGCTATATGTCATATATGTAATTCATTTTGTTTGAAAGAGTGTGTCGGGGTTCAGGGCATCGCAATTCTTTTCTAAATTCTTATTTTTAAGCGGAAAGAAGAAATCACAATTTCAATGACTAAAAAACTCTGAAAAATGGAGAAGGGGATTTCTAATGATGTTACCTTGCATAATAATAAAAATTGTAACTTAAAAAAAGGGCTCTGTGATGCCTTGCATCTTGGCGTGTTCTTCGCAACAAAACATTTGCGGCACAATCTCAGTCGGATTAAAATTTGAAACAAGATGCACCTGTATTTGCTAATTGTCTTAATTTACTGTTTAGAACGTTAACAAGGAGATAATCCTAATGAATTCCAACTAGACGTTATTTATAATTGCTCTCTGATAGACCTCTGAACTCTGTCTATCATGATCTATAGGGGGACGAGGGGCTGCAAATTTCTACCCTATATACTACACTACTCCTCTCAAATCGTGTTTCACAAAATTAAATTCGTATGTATTCCGTTAGCCATCGGTTGAACGAAAAAGACTGTTATAAAATAGGTTACAACAACTTCACATTGGTAACGTAAAGTATGTATATTGAGAATATTTATCTTATGATGTGTCAATTGATACGAATTCGATCGTGAGTCATGAGAAGAACTTGTCAAATATTGTTCAGCTTCCCAATTTTTTAGGTAATGTTTTTAGTCTACTTTGAACAAAATATCTATCATCGAGTTTTTCACAAAACATAGATAGTATGTTGACATGTACGTTTATGTAATGTATTTCCCGCAAAAACTAGTTGTGGTAGGTACTTTGAATTTATTTTAATTATGATAGCGCATAATGATTGATTACACTTTACGAGTTTCGAGTTTTCTACCACGTAGTACATCTACGTTTACATTCATGTCTTCTCATTGCATAAAAGATCGATTCTAATCAGATCACATGCGTTGCACACTGTAGTAACTCAGCATAAGGCGTTGATTGTTCTATTAATTTCAAGGATTTTCGTTTTTTAAATTTTAATAACACCGGGAGATATTCAAATGAAAAGAAAGAAAAACACTGCCGAAAACTTGACTTGCAAGAGAGTAGACCAGTCTTCTAAACTATACAGAAAACAGTATGACAGTGGTATCGCTCATTAATCACAATTCAACATCTGATCGATTCGGGTCACAGTGCTTGTTAGAAGTGATTTCCCCTATAGTTTAATTTAGAACGTTAAACGGTTGAAATTTATCCACTTCATCGGTTCAGCCAGCGGTTAACAAAACACTAGTGCAGTGCTCATCGTACTTAACATGCCTCAGGCGTCTATACCAAAAACTAATTACATATATAGAAACAAAAATAAAACATGATAGGTTGCAATGGAATGTTTCTTGATCGAGCAGATCATATATTGGCTTCGACTTCAAATATAGACTTCGTGGGATTCAAATCATCTTGAAATTTAAAAAAGATTAGTTACAGGCAGATTGTTTAGGCTTTTATAAGAAGAAAATGCATTAATACTGATGATTATTGTCAAACTTTTCTAGACACTGGTTATTTGCAGGACTATGGTGACGTCGACTGATAATCTTTGATTTTTTTACATTAGTGCCGAAAGAATAAATAGATTTCTTCGAAAACAATTAGGATATCTCATCAAGTTTAAAATGGAATTCTGGCCATCATTAGCGACGACAACTTAGATGTTCGTATTATCAACGAGATTGTACAATCTTAGACTCGATTTCTTCGTTTTCATTGAACAGAAATTTCTAAATTTTTCAGTACTCTATGCAACTGTGTTTAAAAAGGTATTGAATATATTAGAATGTGCAAGAGTCTCTTTCGATTCGTCTGCACACTATGATTGTCTTGCCTTTCCATGTTTCAAAATAATTTGAACACAACTGTTGAGATATCATCGTTTGGCATGTAAGAAATTCGCTGCTGATTATACTTTTTAAATTTGAGCTTTTCTAGAAGTAACAATAGACTTGTTTTTCCAGTTGATTAGTTTTCTTGTATTGCAAAATAATTGTGTTTATATTTAGATTCTCGTTTTCACAATCTATGTAGAAATGGATAGTCTTTTATCGTTTTTATCACTATGATGGTTAACATTGAATAAGTAATCCCTGGTTTAGCAAATTAAGTATGTGTCGATAACTTTGGCGTCACAGAAAAGATAAGAGACATAAATTATAAAGTTAGATCGCGTACAGTTGTTCTAGTATCATGTCTATGTACTATTCAAATAATGTTCAAGCATTTAAATAGAGTATAGAACAAAAACTGCAAAGGCTATGCCACGAAATTCACAGTTCGATAATCATGTATTAAAGTTATGTTAAAATCTAATCTCATGAATCATTCATTCTGCTTGATTGACAGCTCATACGGATTACGATTCACAAATTCTAACATCAGCATCAAAACGAAATTGTAATGGATTGCCCTTGTCATCATTCTGCATGATCTTTTTGGCAAGACATCGGTCACATGTATGTGTGAATCTATTGATTACGTCTTTCTCTTGTATTATAATCACGGATTATATCTAATTTTTCTTTACTTGTTACTTATGTTGGGTTCGTCTTTTTACTGCTAATCGTATCTGCACTGATCAAGTCTTGAAACAAATCAGTAACAAGGGACCCGTTTGATCTCAGTTGTTTTCAGTGTATATGTCAGAAATAATCTGTTTCTAGAATTTTCGATTAATACCTTTTCAATATTAATCATATCATTATATATCTTGACTTATCAAGTCTAAATTTCTAGCGAATATTAATTTTTAATAATTTTTATTGTATTCATTCCAGGAGGATTTGATCGCCTGCAGCGAATATGTCTAAAAGCATATACATGAAGTAATCTTCTGGTTTAAGAATCTTTATTCAGTGTTTGAGTTTCACACACAAAATCTTCGAATTAGTTTGTGATTTAGAAACAAAAATAATAGAGCTAAAGTTAATTTTGTTAGTTATGGTGACACTACTGTTATGTCTGCATCATAGTTATTATTTAAACGCGGTTGTACATCAGTTGATGTATGCATAAAATTTGCAACCACCTCCTCCCACTTGTTGCAACCAAAACGAGATTGTATAGGTATTACCGATGGTGGCCGAAAATGACTGAGCGAGAAAGTCATAATTGGTTTGACAGTGATCAGCATAACAGTTGCTGCCATATGAGGAGTGGCAACTGCTCGTTTGTATTTGACCCTGATCACTAGTACCAGTACATGTGGATTGACACCACGTTACCCATCCAGTAATGGTTGAGGTAGAATTTTCGAAACTTGGATTATCAAGCAACTCGACCGATGGTTGACTGTTATCGACAACAGAGATACCATCTAAATAGGATGTGTCCACCGGACGATTGGTAAATGCAAACGACAAAATCGGCGATGTCGTTACTGCGGTATAAGATTGAGTGAACTGTGTCCATGCAATTGGTCCTGTCTGCAATAGGAAGTATCCAGCTGGCGCGGCCGAACAGGACGTTGCTGCAGTATAAATAGTACATTGCAAATATTTCAAAGGAGTAAACACTCACTTGTTGTTGTTGTTTCTGTTGTTGTCGTCTTTGACGTTGTACTTGTAGTTGATGTTGAACCTATCGAACAGGAAGAATCCTTACACGCTATCTTTATCAAAACTATATTAAAGTTGGAAAATATACGCTTTTAGTCCAGTATATACATGTATATATGTCATAACTATTTGATTATCATCTGAAATCATTCACTAATCGAAGAACGGACTCATGATGCAACAGCAACTACGTGCAATATTTATCGTCTAACACTGATGTTTATCAGAAGTCGATAATGCAAAAAATATTGTGCAGAGCTCATCGTAGAGACACTAAGTAAAATATTTTTGTGCGAAATATCTCCTCATCCAAGTTGGACGATTCCTAACGTAGCAATAGGTGGATATTCGGGAGAAATCCTCGGAAAGATGCCAGGAACTCGACACAGAAATTTGTTGACCATTCCCAAGTACCGATTTATTCGGATTATTTCCGTCACTAGTGAAACCGGAAAAGTTGATCACCGAATCTATTCACCAGATTCTTGCTCCCAATTTTCTAGCATTTTCCGATGTTTTCGTGCCGGGTTCGATCCGTATCTGTCGACCTTAGATGTATTCGCCGATCTATGTAGTCTGTGTTGATTGAGAGGAATACAATCAGAACGAGGACATTGAGAATTTCTTTCAGTTAACCGTGTTAAAGCATGCAAATTTCATGCTGACTTTCTATAGCAATGTTCGAACAGTGATTAAACGAATATGTATGTGTTTGAATGAAAAATTTAGTGAATTCTGAATTCCTAAAGTTCATTGAAAGGTTAATCAGCTAATTAGACAGAAAATGTTCATGACAGTGATTACACTTGAACAGACTAATGACATCGAAATTCCAATTATAGTGATGGTGGACACGTGATGCTAATACATTGATTTTTGTCGTGCAGTGCGCACATGTGTCACGCAGTTTCTCAATGGCTCATCAGCCTCAGTCAACAAGAAGGCTTCCTGCAAGAGATATACGTGTTTATTGTTGATTTCTCAACTTCATAGTTGGATTTGAAGTTTATTTCAGTTCACATTGTTGTATTTTTCTATTTATTTTCTAAATTTACCAATAATTAGAATTTCGGGCTTAGATTTCTATGGCGCTTTGAAAAGAAAAACTTTTGTCAAGTATGTTTATTCTGAATCGAAGATAACGTTGAAAATGCTTGTTCTTAATCAAAGATTTAGATTTCAAGTGAGGCACAAACATTCAAGGCAACTATATAAGATTTTAGCAAAAATTACCGATGAAAGAAAATCAAAGTAAAACAATTTCAACAAACGAAAAAAGTTGAATGCTCATCTTCAAAACTGTAATTGTAGTTGTTTCTTTGAGAATGTTATTTCTATCGACCTGTAGATCTATCGATAGCATGATTGGACGAGATTTATCGAATCCTTATGCAGAAGTATTTTACCGTAATACATCACCCAGTACTATAATCGTCTATCGCTGTAACTGTATACAGTGAAATACGATCGCTCACGAAAAATAAAAAAACGCAGCAAAACACACATAAATATGGAGTCTATGTACGCGAATTGTAAATGACCACATTTTTCTTTTCATAATATTGTCACATTTCTATGTGAATAAGATTATTTAACACCATAATTATTTTACCTGAGACAGTCTAGTTCAGATATTTTGCTCAAATTCAGCATCGAAATGAAACACTAGAATGAAATCTATATCTCATGTCAAATGTTTAGGGATTCATCAGCCATTTCACGAATACTAAACATCATAAAGCTTTTGTCGAAAGAATTCCAAGGTCAAAAGTTGTAACTATAGCATGTAGAGGAGTAGGAGAGAACAGGCTCACTTACTTGTTGTAGTTGTGGTCGTGGTCGTGGTTGTTGTAGTGGTAGTAGTCGTGGTTGTTGTTGTGGATGTTGTTGTGGTTGTTGTGGATGTTGTTGTGGTTGTTGTTGTGGTTGTCGTTGTTGTACTTGTTGTTGCCAATGTAGTGGTCACGGCTACAACGATCGATCATGTTTCAAAAAAGCAAATGATTAAGAGTCTTTTCTGATAGAGCTATCTCAAATCAAATAGTGTTTCAATATTATACAGAATTATTTAGTTCTACCCAAAAAGAGCTCTTTACGATGTACTATATGCTTGTTAGTGCTGACTATGTCGATATTGATACCATGGCCAGTTAATATACCTTTCGTTACTTCCATTTGTCCTATCTCGCTATGCTGTCTCCTATATAAACGTGCAGTTTAGCTAAATTAGACACATTCTAGAGATATGAAGTAAACGAATAAGCATCATTGCTGAGGTTGGTGGTAAATTACTCAATCCAATTTGTCGTTACACTGACTGCTATTGTATATTTGCATGCCGAAGTGTATTTCTACTAATATTACGTTGATAATTTTAAAGTCGCGACTCTTTCGTGCTGCATCTCGATTAACCCATCAATTAGTTAATATCCCTTCATAAATTAGTAAATTTAATTCAGTTTTGAATGTAACGTACTCAATTTCGTTCCATCTCTAGATCGACTACCTTCAGTTTAGCGATGATTGGATTAAAAAAGAGCCCACAATTTTCCACACACACCTCTCACTCAAAATCGATATTTTCTATACATTTAAAAATCACTCTATACAATTTTCTCATGTAGTTCATATACTATAATCATATATGTGTATGACATTAATATGGATATGAAGTTTAGATATCCAAATCTTTTGTTTCTTTGTCGTTTTTCGTATCCTCTATGTATTTATGTGAGCATCATTGTTTTAGATGAAAATCTTAGCCTTATACAGTCTGTAACTGTGAATCTTAGATCGAGATGAAAATTATATATTGTATAATGTTCAGTTGGACTGTGTGATCAATCAATGGAGTACATGTTTCAGGACGAGATATTGCTGTATAGGAATGATTACTCAGCATGCGGTTCAGAGGATTCAGGCGGCAGTATTGCTGTGACTGTTTGTTTTTTTTCTATTTTTCACTGGATGAGTTTAGTTGACGGGCAAAATTGTTGAGTCCCAGTGCCTAATGGTTGTATTTCAATTCATCGTCTAAGATGTGGCTTATGGGAACCTATGAACATTAGTGTTTCAGCGAATTGATATTTTCTGATTTCTCGCGTGTTTATAGTATGGGCTCGTTGTTCTGTTTGCTAATATAGTGCAGATATGCAGTTGCAAGGTATGAAATCATGGGTGTGAACTATGGAATAAAGATGTAAGAGTGGATATGTGTGTGATTCTATTACTATTGGAACAATAATCAGCTCTCGATCGGATTAGATATTTGAAAATAATCTAGAATTATAACATTAAATCTGATTCTTGTGGAAGTATATAGTTTATTTTATAATTCTCAAAGGTATGGGTTGTACATTGGCATAATATTAAGGATGAATATATGCATGAATATATATAGGTTGAGTCTGATAATGTATAAAGTGTACACGGGTACGCTTTACTAATGTAATTCGTGATTCATAATGGTTATATCTTCAAATTGTGTAGAACTTGTCTTGAAACACCCTTAGAGTACTGCATATAGATAAATTGATGAAAAACATAACTTCAGTAGAGAGTGTACTATCGTGACAATGTGTTTCATAGAGCAATGATTGGTTGTAGTGAAATAAATATAAAAATTCCTCAGCTAAAAATAAATATTTATCCTTGAAGAAACTTATAAATAGTTTGATATTCATAATGACACCAACAGGACCACCGAATTTTCGCTTCATATTCACCTTATCCCTTCGGCACCAGACTGCAGTTTTACCTTTATACATATTCATTTTTATTAGAGTTCCGATCGTAAAGAAACCGAATAAAAATGGTTAGTTCTACTGGCTTTACTTGACCGAATATCCGAATTATTTATCAATTAATAATATATGTTTTAACAATAAAGGAAAACTGCATGGGATACCTTATAGAATCGAGTTCATTCTGACGAACAATTTTATAACTAAAAACTGATTGCTTTGCCTAGATGTTCGATGCAATTTTATAATCCTTTGACTTACTCGTAGTTGTCGCAGAAGTTGTTGACATAGTGGTCTTTTTGGCTGTTTTCCAAAATATCAATATAGAATGCAAGATAGACGAAGAAAGCGTCACTCACGTAGTAAGAACCCAAGCAAAAGGCCCAATATTAGACCTACGGCTATCATGATAGCTAAAGCTGTAAAAATACAGCAACACGCCCCAAAGAATGCACATCTTCTAAATAGAATTTATAGTAGATAAAATCTGAATCATTTATACGGCGAAGTGGAAGAAGTGCTGTTTAATCATATGTAATGTCAGTTTTGTAAAATGTGAGGCTCATATTTGATCATGCAAAATTCTTTTGTTTAATAAAACCTCGCATAACATATCGAAACTTTGGAGAAAGTTGGAATCAGCTCTCTAAGGTCGACAGAAGTCGAGCTACTCCTGAAAGATAGTGGTTTCCTAGATCGAAGATGATAAATGAGAGATGAATAGTCGTAAAACAAGCACTTCTGCTCTCTCGTTCTAAATGTTGTGTTAGATGGTTCAAATTAGGGCGTCTCGCAGTTCGTATCTTTTGCATTCCTGACGAACGTGAACTCATATCAAAGTTTATTTTCAGAAGTTTCTGAGTCTCAAATCACTTCTAGATGTAGCTTGATTTTAATTTGGAACAAGTTCTTGTGAGTTTCCGAATTTCACTCTTAAGAAAGAAACCCGAAGCCGACAACCTTAGTTCGCGGTTGATATTCTAATCGTAGAGCTAAAATATCATGGAATCTACTTACCTATTAAGACCACATTATTGAAGTCTCATGTATTCTTCAAAAATCTTTATACTTCTATGCTAAGAATAAGAAGAACAGGATAGCTTCAAAACATTTATTGTACATAATTAACAATATAGACACATATATATTTCTCAATATAATCTTTTAAATGTAATAAATTTTTGTACTGTAAATTTTGAAATCGTTTGATTTAGATGGATGTGCCTTTCATCTTCCATCAAGAGTCTACTGTGCCTGCTCGAAACATTATTGTTTCATGATCCAGTTTGCACTTCAAAACGATGAATTCAAGATATGTTGATGAATTTTCAGGTTTGCAATGTACTCTCGTAGAGCACAAATTAAAATGCCAGTTTTTAAGGGTGTCAACGTTCACGTTCCCTAGTGGTCCGTTCTCAGGGCATGTGTATATATCTCATACTCTTTTTTCGAGCATTGTATGGATGAATTACGATCCGCATACACTGTTGCTGATGTTTTTATATAAAAGTGTTTGGTATTTTCGTTCTTGAGAACTGAAGACAAAATTGACAACTCATTGGTTTGTACAGTATTGTATTCTTTTTAAAAAGAAAACTGTGATCTAAGCATGCTCTAATGAATACTCTAGGTTTGCACCAGAATCACTTCGATCAATGGGTTCGATCAGATTATGTTGGTTGATCGGATTCATTCCACGGAGTTCACACTTTCGACATCAACGCTCTGTTTAAGTGTGACTTTCACACATAGTAAAGTCATAAATCCGAGTGAAAACTCAGACCTTGGTCACTGACTGTAATACGGGATCTTTGATTTGCACAGGATTAAGTACATACCGTTCTTCCTTTCGTTTTCGCTTTAATGGTCGAGGAGTTGTAAGATGTGAAAAATCCATTGTGGGCCATAAGTTTCTCTGTTGCATACTTAATCCACTGCTTACTGTCTATAAAAGACGACATTCGATAACATAAAGTAATACGCCATTAGCGGAAAAATACATACCGACGAGCATGAAAGATTATCAGTGCTCGGCGTATTGACTGGATAAATCCTTCTTGGGTTTACCCGTATTACTTGAGGATGATAACGAGTAATAGAAATTCGAGACATCTTCATTGATGCTGGTTTGGATTGAAATGAATTCTAAGTATTGAATAGTACTTCTATTGCCTCCAGTTCTTTTCTCTTCGGATAGTGAATGCAAGAAGCACTATATTGTTATTTGAAAATTCAGTTATATTTACTTTTCTTTTTTCATGCCGAAAAAAAAAGAATAATACGAATGAATACTTTATCTCAACTGGATTACATTAGAAATCAGTGTCGTGAATAGATTTCAAGTTCGATCTGATTATGGCAGCGAATGTTAATCAGGTCCCGAAAAATATTCTCTAAGAAATCAAGTAATCCCAAGGTGTTTCATATCAAATCTAGGTTTCCAACTAATTCAGGGATGGATTATTGGGAACATTTTTTTCTTGATGATGCTCAAGTGTGATGACTGCAATTAAGAAGAAAAAGTATTTTTAAACTAGAAATCGTCTATACGACTCTGAATTTACTGTTGATACTTTTTTTTTCTGAGAGACTCAGTTGTGATCTATTGTAGATTGCGCTAGTCGAGGAATATCTATCGAAATATAATTCTGAATAGAAACAATTTCTGCCTAAAGCTTTTCTCTTACATGTGGCAAAATACCCCTTTATTGGCGGGCATCGAAATCTTCATGAGAACATCACTTAACTTCATAATAAACGGATATGATATGCGTCATCGTAAACTAATATGTATTCATTAGACTAGTCTTTTGCTAATGTCAGTCAGAGGACCTTACTGTCAGGACTCTTTTATTGGCAGTTTCTCATTTCATAAGTAATATTAGCTTGTAGCCATGTACGCTATTATGTAAAGAAATGTTTTATTTATTGACGGCACAGTTACTATTGATTTGAAGATGAAAATGTCTCTCTCTCTTTACCCACGATTTGACATTGAAGTTAATTTGCATTCATTCCAGCAAATATACACGCAGTAGTTTTGTTTGCATGACATTAATTGTTAGATTTTGATTTGCGCAGTATAGCGTTCTATTCTCACTAAATAAGATTTAGTGTACAATGCCTTTTTTCAAAAGATAGAAGTTTAAGAGATACTCTCTGTCACCACTTATTTGTTTTTCACAGGAACCTTAGTAAAGAAACAGATGCAAGTAGTTTCATTCTTCTTTGCAACTGCGATGTTCGTTCGAGATGAATTCCTGTCACCATACATTCGGGACGAGAATGTCATCGCCGAATAGTACACGTCATATTTCACTTCTCTTTTATTACTTATTGAGTGAGAAAAATATAGGTAAAATTAGGATTCTACGCGCGGATGAATGGGTTTTCATCTTTGATTATTAAATAAGCAGAATTCGTAACAGCAGGGGCTCCTTTCGCATACTAATTTTACTTTATTATGACATAGAAATTATACGGTGTTTGTACATCTCCATCGACTTTTAGCAAGGTAGTGTAACATGCGCCGCCGCGTATAGAATTGAGCTGAACTGATCAATCCTCCGCTTCTAAAGCGGTGCTATTCCATATTCATGGTTCAGAATTCGATGATAAATACAACTTAGTACCATCTTCAAGTGTGTCCTAGTAGCTTGGCTCATGAATTGCATGATGAAATTCACGACTGAATCCTTTGTTATTGTACGGTATCAATGAGAAAATGTATGGACTGTAGCCAAAATCATTCGAGCTCAACATTTTTAGTTGTAGGTACCAGGCCTCGAAACAGTCCTCCCATGCAGAACTTTATTTCTATTTTTATCCAATTTTCCATGTCAGAAAATGGAAAAAAGTTGCTTCTAAAATAATTTTATTTTCTGTTAAACATTCATTGAAATCAAATTAATTGAATAAAAAAAGAAATCTGATTTTTTTTCTACTTTGAAAGTAGTTTTTGATTAGTTTTAGTGAATAAAATTGTATCAAGGAATTAAAAGAGAAGAAAATGAATCGAAATTCATCTTTCAAATTGAAAGAATAAATTTCAATGACAATAAAATAGTGCCACTTCGGAAAATTTTTTCCGATTGTCTCTTAAGACTTCTTCGATGGACTTTATCTCTTGCAAACTCATCATAACCTGAAATCTTTATAATACAAACCATTTTGAAGTTTTATACATCTGACAAATAGAAACAGAATTTATTTGATTCACTTATATATTGATCATCAACGCACAAGGCTGTCATTCTATCGATAACATTAGCACCATGGATTACACTGAAGTGTAACTAAGTTAATCACGTACTGATATTAACAGCACAATTAAGTCCGAGGTTTTCACATTTATTTTCTATCGATAAGAAGTAATTTGATGAAGATTAGGTGATACTACTTGGTTAGTTGTCACATTCTATGTATACAGTTTCTAGAGTAAGTATCATCATATTTTATGAGTTAATATTTTAAAGACGAAAATGCTGTCGGTAATGAGTCGAGTTCTCATGAAAAAATACTGTGAGTAGAATCTTTTCTTAAGCCACTTCAGAAGTCAATTTCATCCGTAGTAGTAAACAAAAAATGAAGAAAGAACCACGTAGTTATTCAACGTTTGAATTCATTCAAACCTTCACACAATTTGTTACGATGGACTCAATAAGATTCTTCTTTATTTCAAATTGATTCTACAGAGAATTATATTATGCAATGGAATTGAAAGAGATGAAATAAACGGATGATTTACTGAAGTGATAAACTTTGAAAATTGTCCCTCAGTAATAGAAATCAGAATAGAGTGACTGAAGTTTTCAATTAGATGTAAATAAAAGACTGCTGAATAATAAAATATTGATATCAGATTAATAAAAGATAGACTGCTGAAGCAACGTCGTAGATTATGGTTTGTTTCTTCAATGATGGACAAGATTCCATTATTTGATTATAAAAGTCACGATGCTCCATTACACTGACATACAGATGCTAATCTATTTTATTCAAGTGTACCATAGATAATCTTTATGGTATATGTATGAAATCTAAAATAGAACTATTTGAATAAATAATCGATCTTATCGATTACGGATAGAGGAGTGCGGGCCGAACTATTGGTTCACATTCTAAAACATACATTCAGTTTTAACTTGATTCTTCTAAGATTATCATCGATATTGATGTAGAAATGATTATTGAATTGTATGTGAAAAGATGACGTTGGAATAATCAATGAAGTATCGTCGAATGTATTCATAACTCTTACTATTTATAAATTGATATTATCATTGAAGACTCAGATCTAACATTCCTATACAAAACAAAACATATTCACACTCACATCTTCCTGCTTGTTTTATCAAGACTTCAATACAATTCACAATAATTATAGTAAATTGTTTTATCTACAATCGTTCGTTGTCTAAGTAAAGTTCTCGAGCATTCTTGCTTTTCAGTGGCACTAAAGTTACGTAGGTACAGACAATACTTAACGTTCTTTTATTTAATTTAAAGCATGCCAATCTCGATCAAATTTTAAACAGTTCATTCCTTCTGAAAGATATGTATGTGAGTAGGTGTTGTATTTAAACACTCAATTATTTTCTGCTATTACGATGTTTATTTAGGAGAGACGTATCTCTAAAGTTCAAAATTTATTTTAAAGTTTGAAAACATTTCTTGTGTTAAAACAGTGTTAAAAAACTAATTCTCTTTCGATTTCCATGGCTTATGGAATATCTATTGTATCAACTACAACAAATTACATTACGTTCCTTTCTCGAATGAAAAAAAACATGGTTAATAGTTTCAACGTTAGAAAATTATCGAAGTACATCATTCTTTAATGAATATAGATCAGTATTACAGTCTAGATTGACTATGTTAATGACGGCTATTCAAGAGAAAAGACATAGATTTGTGAACTTCAAGAACATTGAGTCAAACAGATGAGATTGCATTCGATTTCATACTTCAAGATTTATCTTCTTCCGAACACTGTAAAATATGAAAAGATTGCTGCAAAATAAAGACTCAACAAAACTGAATAGCTTCCATAAAGTAGAATCTATTGATCATTTTCTTCTTTTGAAGATACGACTTTACATGACCATCTGTATCTTTATCGATGGTAAAATAATAAACTGTTTTCTGGTGTTTTGCATTTTCGTTGATAACATTTTAATAAGCGACTGCCGTACTATACTGAACGATAGATTCTTACTTTCGATTCTGAAAGTATGTTGTATAAAATGGCAGCGAAACAAAAGATTTTGATAAAATTTTCCATGGATATGAACAATAGAATACGGTACTGTTCGATAGTAATTTAAATTACTTTTTAAAACATAACTCATTCATTTTTGACAAGTCATCCATTACGAGTCAATGTTAATCTCAAATGTTCAAATCATACAAATTAGGGATGCAACGGTGACGGTAACCGTAGTAACGGCGTACCGTCACTGTTTCACCGATCATCACGGGTCACCGTCACCGGTTTCACCGGTCACCGACTTCTCTTCATAGTGTGTTTAGTTATCGAATAATGCATTAAAGTAAACTCCACTCTGAGATTCTAATTACTACCTAAAAACTTAACCTAACGCTATTAATATCGAGATTTAAAAATTTTCAGTGAGCTTTTTGAACTTTTCTTATAGATCTATTGTAGAGATGTAACAACACCAATAATATTGGTGGTATTGGTATTGTTTTACTCCTATTGTATTGGAAAGAAATATTGAACACAATGCTATTCATATATAAGTCAATTAAAACTTTTGAACATATTCATGACGGATTCTCAATCTTTGTTCACGAAAACTTCAACTTTTATGCCTTATAGCTTCACTCACCGCCTACTTTACTAGAAATTCTGATTGAAGGGAGGACTTCGCTATTGTTTGAGTGCTAAGTAACTGGTTTCTAAAGAGCCTCTCACCCCCTATCAAGTGTAATAGTGAAAATGAGCTAAATATACATGCTGTACAAATGAAAGCGACCAATGAGACTGGTAAAAGAGGTAACAATGACCGGTGACACCGGTGACACCGGTGACGGTGACCGGTGACACCGGTGACGGTGACCGGTGAAGACCGGTGACACAGGTGACGGTGACCGGTAAATACCAGTGAAACCGGTGACGGTGACCCGTGAAGACCGGTGACGGTGACCGGTACTACGGTTACCGGTAAAGACCGGTGAAACGGTGACGGTATAACGGTGACAAACCGTCACCGTTGCATCCCTATTACGAATATTTTGATGAAAAACATATCAAAACTCTGATTCAGAAAAAATCTTTCTTTTGTTGTTTGTATTGTGTAGACCTTCGTAACAAATATCCTAACCTATTCGAAGATTAGACACTTTGCTTTTACGACGTCATTCTATGACTATAAAGTGTAATAATGAAAATTCTTCTGATTGTATTCTTGATTCACATGCTAAATACAATATTTACGTCTATGCAGATAATTAATATAATACGTTAGTTTTCTGCTCATTGAAAAAAATTGTTGTGAAACTTGATACTTTTATCATGATAGTTTCTTAGTTTTTATTTCAAGAATTCTCTTCCTTTCGTTCAATTTTTGTTTTTTTTATTTTTTGATTATTCTTTATTTCCAAATGTAGTTAATAAAATAAAATTAATGTACTCGTTGCTCGTACAAGGCATCTATTTTAGATGCTGAATCAAATGTTGAAGATGCATCGTTTTCTGATGATTTGCTTAGTAAAGGAACTTCTTGTTCGAAAATAGATTGATTGTTCAATGCCTTTTCTTGCAAGTGTTCGGGCGGTGTTAAATTACCTAGTTGAATATTCATTGTATTGATTTGTCGACATTTATTTGTGTGTTTCAGTAAGGCTTCTTGTTTTACTCTCAAACGTTTTGAAACATCATCATTAGAATCAATAGATGACGAACGGTCAGCTAATTTCGTGTAACTTTGAATTAAAGCTAAAATAATTTCTTGTATATAATTTTTCATTAAGCGATGACCAAATTGAAAAGCATTTTCATGATTTGGTAAAACAAATGGATGTGGTCGTTGACGAAAGTAAACGGGGCGAAAATTTCGTTCACGATCATAAATAATCATAGCTGCTGTATTATTGTAAACATCACAATAGTTTGGAGCTGAAAAAACACTAATGAGAACAGGAAAATCCGACATTGATCCTTGTTCGTAAGTAAGTAGACCATTAGGCACAACTTCATGTGCTCGAATAATGGCTAAGAGATGATTTTCAATAAGAAATTGTTCACATGCATGATAGTTGAAAAAGAAAGAACAATTTCGATTGCTATTAAATATCCATGCAGGTGTTTGTTGAGCACTGAAATTTCGATTTGGATCAGCCCACATTAGATCACATAATGGACCTTCTGATGGTGGTTCTTGAAAACGATTTAATCGAGCTATGTCATGAAGCGATTTTACATAGGGTGATATGCCACCATGGATACATAAAAATCGACCATCAATCAATGCACAAAGTGGTAAGCAATCGAATATTGACATGGTCTCATGCCAAAGATCAATTGAATATTTAACTGTGCATTCTTTTCTGTACGTAAATACTTTTGTCATTTGACGCGATTCATGATTGCCACGTAGAACAATAAATGATCGTGGATAGTGAATCTTAAAAGCTAGAAGAAGAAAAAGACATTCACAAGAGAATGAACCTCGATCAACATAATCTCCTAGGAAGACGTATGGTTGCTGAGCAACTGAACCACCTAATTCAAATATTGTTAAAAGATCATAATACTGTCCATGAATATCTCCGACAATCGTACAACCGCGTGGAACAGAAATTATATTGGGCTCTTGAAGAAACAATGCTTTGGCTTGTGAGAGAAGATGACGCCATGTGGTCTCAGCAAGACGACCTTTGAAAATGAAAATTTTTTACAGGCAAATGCAAAAAAAAACATTTCTACATAGTACCTTCATGTTTTAGATGATGTACAAGAAGGCCGATATTTGGCTTTTCTTCATTGCGATAATCGAATAGTTCATCGATACGAAGCTTGTGTACAATAGGATATGGAACATCTTTGCATACGCGATCGGAAGGTGGTCGACCAGAAAACGCCACCTAAATCTATAGTTTCATTGAGTTAGCAACATAATTTAATTCTAACCGGTTGATGATGTTTTTGCTGCAGTTCATTCAAACTTCGACTTCGTGATAAACTAGATTCTTGTGAATTTTCGTATTGTTTGACACTATGTACGGGATCGAATGGATTGAAATGCCATCGAACATTCGAATTCATGTCAATCGAACAAATGAAAATAATCGATAGGAATGGGAAAACAAGTCTCGCTTTATAAACGAGCATAATACGCTTGGTTGCATCCTCGTGAAAATGTGTCATCGTTGAATGAATCGCTATGATTTCCTATCGAATTAAATTGGTATTAGTCATGCTTGTGTTGTATTCTATATTATTTTTTTGAAAATCTTAAACCTATGTTTATTCTATCGCGCTGACATATTGTTTTTTCCATACCAATAACTATGTCACATTGAAAGTGGCAAATAAATACTAAACTAGATATATATCTACGTACTATCTATTAATAATTGAAGTAATCATACATGATAGGCAAATTTTCATCTGATTCATATAAAAAAAAAGTGTGTATTCTTTGAAAAGAATCTGCAATCGATGTTTCTACTTGTGTATTAGGTAAATTGTTTTCACTGTCAATCATGGATATCTTCGTAGGGATTGGAAAATGAAACATCTAGTTTTTGTTTTATTTGACTCATATGACCGATAGATCATTTTCTCAGTGATTTTTAGTCAAGTACTTCTATTAGTTTTGTAAACGACACCAACTAATCAATGAATAAACAATAATCTTGTTTTTCTGATACAATATCATAAAATCTCAGAACGATAGAATCGATGCATTCATAATCCTACGATGATTTATCGTAAGATTAAACTTATCGTGTCGAAAAGAATATCTCTATATTTTTGAAGAAATAAAACCATGATATATGAGTATGAATGGTTGGTCTTTTTTTTCTCTTTGTCAGACACCTGTGCCAATCAGATTTTGCATCAGATGAATCGTTCAGTAAGAATAACACATGATTCTTATTTTCTGTTATTCTAGTAAACTGCACTGCAGGAAACATTTGTTTACCTTGTGCTGATCAATCTTTTGCCTATCTTTCTATTAATTATTGAGATGGAAATTGATCAAATCAACTATATATAATTCATTACATAATCCATGGCCACTGTGATTGATCGAGCTTAAGAGTCGTTAAAACACTAGTGTTAGTGATGCAAACAATACGAACGACATTGAACTTTTAAATCAAAGATGAATGAAAAATATTTGATAATAATCAAAGAATTGCATATTTTTGCACTCATATAATGCAAATATTATTACTTTTGTTTTGTACAGTTTCATCACATTTATACGTATGCGATAGTTTGAATTCGTAGACATCGTATGATATTATCTCAAAGAATATGGATTATATACAGCATTAACAAAAAAAGTACTGATTATCAATAAATTGAAAGGAAAGTAGCCAATTGTATGCATACAGAAAGGATAAATCAAATAAAGGCCGAGAAATATTCATGTTCAATTGTTACAATGCAAAGAGACACTAAATAAATGCTCAATGTCAATAATAAGACATTATTTTCTGCATTTAACACCTTAAGAGAAACAAGAAATATCAAGCTTGTAACTTAATCGCATAGCTTAGTATTCAATATTGATTATGGATATGAACCTATGGCTATGGGTCAAAATATAAGATGACATACGATTTGAAAATCTAAACATTTCAATCGTAAGAAGAATACATGTCTTATTTTTGATTTAGTATTCTATAGCTCTAGTACATCTATTAGTTATAATTATCGATGAAAACGAACATTTGATTTAATCTTTGACATGATTTAATGAAACTATCGTTTAATGCAAACTTTCATTGATTTATTCTTAGTGAACAGTTGAATCAATTCATCAATGTGATTTATTTCGTTTTGCATACCAATTATATTGAAATATTTAAACAATTTTTCTTCAATGCGATTTCCATAGATGTCACTGTATAGAAAAAAAAAACATTTTGTTAGAAGCGAACTTTCCCACATTGTAAGAAAATCAAACTCTCAAAAAGAACTTCTGATCGTCATTCGTATGAAACTATGTATGATGATGATAGCTCGTAATCAGAGTATGAAGTATATGAATCTGGATTGCTAAACAATATCGTCTCTGTGTATCTCAAAAAGCATCCTAAATGGTAATCGTTTTCTTCCATTAGTAAATCAAGTATTCGATTGGAGTTTGTTTTTTTTTCTAAGTAAAACTAAATCGATGTAAATATTGCTATTTAAATAAAATACTATGAATGTGTATGTTTTTAAATAATTTTCAAACTAGCTTTGAATAGAATGAAATCAAGAGATTCTAATCTATTTTCACGCAGAAAATTATCATGCTTAGCATATGTACAAATTTCTTGGGCATGTGATATTCTAGAAACAACGATAATCAATAACTGTTGTTATATGAAAGCCCGTGAATGTTTTATTTACTCAAGAAATAAAAGCAAAACATTCATGTGGTTCATTGATAATGTTCATTCTCATAGAAGGATGAGTCTGATATCAACTGCATGAAGTAACATGAGCTTTACTGAAGTAGAACATTTCTGTTTTTTTTCTATCTGGTAATACGAATAGTCGAATTAATTATAATATTTAATATGACTATTGGCATTGATCAATAGAAATTTTACTCGGAAAAACTTATTTAAATAAATGATAATCATCTATGATCAATTCTACACTGTATTGTATATCTTCATATGTTTCTTTTCTTGTGATTGATAATAGAAAATTGCATGCTTATGATCTCATAGAGCAGTAAATATCTGAATTAATTTTTATTCACTATGATTCCATCGTTTTATTACTTGACAATCATTATTAATACATGTTCAAAATACATTGATGGTTTAACTATTAAAACATTATACTGTCATTTTTTTTCATAATTATTCGATTAGCTATAGAATTCGATGTTAATAGTTACCTGCGCGAAAAGCACAGTATTTCTTCATAGAAATTTATTATGTCATTGATATCATCAGCTACTGTTTGATGAAAAAAAAAGTAGAAATCATACAAATGGCATTGTTCAACTAGTTCAATCCGGTGAAATTAAACATTAAGTGAAATTAAAATAAAATCTATTCAAATGTTGAAGTAACAATATTGATTTTGAAAAACTAAAGAAGAGTTCATATATGTATAGAAAATTTTAATTACAAAATATATCGCAGTATAGTTGACAATATGTTGTATAAAGGAAGTTCGAGAGAAAAAATGCAAATAAAATACTCTATAATTTACATTTTTAAAATTTATTCAATAAGAAAAATATTCAAGACATAGAATATTGCCGTGTGATTTATTTTTACTTGACGTTGAAATAGTAGAAAGATGATGATACTTCAATAACAATCTATTCATATGACTGCACATGTTTTGAAAGTACAACTAATAACTGTATAGTACGTCAAAATAATAACTTACAGATGTTTCGGGAGTACTTTAAAGTTATGATTCCTATTGAAAAAAAAATTTTAAATGCACCTATGATTGATTCATCATCGTTGTATTATTTCAACTGTTTATCATCAAAATGGAATACGACAAAAGCAAAAAGCTTACGACACTCGGTATTCCCAGGCGGTCACCCATCCAAGTACTAACCGAGCCCGACGTTGCTTAACTTCAGTGATCGGACGAGAACTGGTGTATTCAACGTGGTATGGCCGTAAGCATACGATACTGTTAATATAATCTAAATCATTCGTAAGTTTTCGATTATTTCAAAGTACAAGGAATGATATGTACTTATCATATAGATGCAATCATCTTATTGAAGCAATTTATAATGAATATTAAAGAACAATGACCTTGTGAAATGATTTTCGAAAGGAAATTTTCTCCATAGTAAAAGTATTCTAAGCATGTTTCATTTCAGTTAATGATTCACTCAAATTTATTTCGTTGGTATGCTGCAATTGCTTTTTCAAGTGCTTCTCTCGACATATGTTTTTACTAGAGATAAAAGTGATTCATTACTAGTGTTTATGTCTTTTGATGCTTCAGGATTTGTTGTTTCATCCAATGATTGTTTGTTTTTCATAGCAGTTTTCGTGTCTATTGCATCTGTTCATATTCTATCATGAATCTATGTTTTGAAATCTGATGATGATACGGCTTCGAATAAGATTGTTTTGTCAAACATCATAGGAAAAAATAACAAATAGACAAGGCATTGTTGATATTAGAATATCAGGAAAAAAAAGACGAGAACAGAAAAAGCACTGACGGACTTTCAGGTTTCTTAATACTAGACATATCGATGACAGACTTTCTCTTCTTTCTTACTTACTTGAATAAGACGATGACGGCATATCATATCGATAAAATAAAAGTATAGAATTTCTTTCACAAGCAAACAATTGTCGTTTTCAATACATACTTTACACGTTCCCGTCTTAGAGAAACTATGCTAAGAAATTTTCTTTCTCGTAAATCTCTGACTATGATTTTTATGAATTATCATAGAAGAACATAGACTTGAATACTCTTATTAGTGTCTACTTTACTTCGATCATGTCGTCTGGGCAATCGTTGCTCAGCAGGCGATAAATGAGCGTCGAACGCATCTATCCATATGATCTCATAAGGAAGAATTGTACATACAGACGTCATCATCTGTCAAAACAATGGTAAAAAAGAAAAGAATCGGAGTAATATTAAGTGTTAAAACGTAATGATTTCAAAATTTTATTAAATGATCAAATTAGTACATGTTCATTGCTCATGATGATGCATCATTTGAAGATAGTCTTCATGCAGCTGTCTAACGAAATGACAAGAAAGAAAGCGACATGAGTACTTAACTAGTCGGTCGTCTGTTGCAAAGAGACTAAGCCATCACTTTCACAAACTAAACATCTGTTGCCTTAATTCGATGATGATAAGACTAATATTGAATTCTCGAGGGCAAACGAGAAGAAAACTTTTTGCTTCATTCTATAATGCGTTTTTTCTCTTTCACATTGATAAAATAAACATGAGAAAAGAAAATAAAAACAAACGAATTTCGAAACGTTCATCTTAAGACAATGTCATTGATGAAGAAAAATAGTCACCTGTCACGAGCAAACTAACATTACAAAGGAAAAGAAAAAGAAATCTTGACCAGTGCGATTGATGAGTTATATGAATTGAACACTTTAATAACATCGTACTGACAAGCCACAACGCGGCGATAGTGTGATGATCAAATCATAATGACGAGGATGATCCCTGACACACCCTATGATTGAACATGTTTTGCCGCGCATATTATCGATCGATATATAAATGGACTAAGAATGAATATAGACAAGACAAACAATACATGAATCACACAGAACGTTTATTTAAGCAAGGTTTTTTTTTCTCATTCTCTTCACTCCTATCTCCAGAGACAACATACGAACGGTTCAGTGCATCCAGACATGTACATATATATGTATTAGGTTTGTTCCACTCATACGATAAAAATCAACATGATATCATTGCCACGTTCAACTTACATAATAATCATTCGATGCTTGTGCATTTCATTTAGTAACAGTAATTTATCAATGTGTGAAATAGATTGTTATTGTAAAAAGAAACTAATAATATTGTTGTTGTTTCTTTTAAAGCTGATGACAAATTCTCTATACCGATAATACGTGTGTGAAAATGGATTATACATATATAATATATATATATATGTATGTGTAAACGGAAAGAGAGAAAGCTGATTCTCACAGCTTTTTTATTTCAATCAAGAGAACGAAAAAGAATTAAAAAAAATGCTCCGAGCATCATTCAATAGTGTATGCGTCTAACAATAATAATACACAGGCACATATATATATATATATATATGTATGAATAAAGAGAAGCAGAGAGAAATAAGACTTGATACTACTGCCAACACCGTATCATCATATGGAGACACTATATAAGGGTGTGTAGGTCGAAGCATTTGATGTATATATATATATATTTATCTATAACATATCATATGCAATCGTTTTGAATGATGTAGACAGAATCGATTATTGAAATCTATGAATAGAGATGACCAGGTGCTGTATAACACATTCAATTTTTTTTCACTATAACACTCTCTTGTTGTTTTTACATGTGCTCATTCCGTCTTTTGTTTTCGTTTTTCTATTTTGTTATATGAATAATATCAAATCACATCTATAGGTAAGAAGGTAACGATAGAAATCGTAGTAGCAGATGAAAATAGAATATAAGATGACATAGTATGTATGAATGTATATGATGAGTTGAAATACAATAAATCAACAACATGTGCATGCATACTTGTTCTGTTCGATGAGAATGAATTACTTTTTTTCTTCTATGTGTGTATGCATTCATATGGCAATTGTAAGAGTCACTGAACGTTTGACAAGTTTAAGTTCACCGTCTGGCTTAGATCAATCTCGTCTCTCCCCCTTGTACAATTCAGATATGGTATAGAAAATGAAGGTCACTACAAGAAAAAAAAAAGAGGCACAGAATTGGTAAGTCAATTCTTCTTCGTTTTCTTTTTTATATACTTTTCTTTGAAGTACAATTTATTTTCTTTTGTAACTTCTATGAGACCGCCGTAGATAGAAGACAGTTTATTATTCTCACAGTCATGTTCAATATATGACAATAACTCAAAACTTGGCCGCTACAATTGAGCTTGATAAGTGTTAATAATGTTCCCATAATAAACACAATATTGTCGACGTGTGTGTGTGTGTGCGTAAATGTTAGTAAAAGATAAGAGAGAAAGAAGCGAACCGGCGTCAGTGCTCTATACATATATATATATATTGAACGTATGTGTGTCTATCACTAGCGGACAATTAGGAAAACTAACTTACAATTATAAAAGCGCATACATTATTTTCATTTGAAAATTTCTATATGCTAAATAATCATAAAACGAAGTTTATAATCTTATGACTTAGTTCTTCTTTTATTTTTACCTCTTGAGCACGACATATATATATACATATATTCGTATTATTCAAGATTTGATTGAAAAAATATTAGCTTTTGTTCAAACAAAAGAAAATTTCAAATAATTTATGAATTCATTTGTACGAATATAAGAAGGCTTATAATAACACAAAATCATTCCACGCATAGAGATGATTTGAAAATTGGTCCCTATCGTTATTTGCTTGTTTCATGCCAGTTTGACAAGATGACCTTACATACAGTAATTGTACACAGAGGAAAAGAGAGACAGAGGAAAAGGGAAAGAGAGTGCAAAAGAGCGAGAGAAAATAAGAGAAAGACTCATATAACCAACAAGCAATGACGATAATGCACATACATTCGCCTTTCTCTCTCTGTCTCTATTTCTCTCTTGTGTGCGGCATCTTGCAGAGTTATATATGTGACACATCATGGATTTCACATCTACTTTCACATATATGTGAAATAGAAAAAAACGAATAATTCAATTCTTTATAAAGAAAAACGAAATAATTAATACCATTTTAGATACACAAAATTAATTCAATGCGTTAATTATTGGTCTAGTTGACAATTATTCAGTCACAGTAAAACATAAATTTTTTCAATTGATTTCCATTGTTATTACAACATCTCAACGTTAATACTCATGAACATATCTGGTAAGTTATTTAACGTTTAGGAAACACACATATATCTGTAGAGAGATAGAGAGACAAATATGTTTATCTACGTATATGTGTAATAATAAACTCGAACCTTGACATTTTCATGTCTTCATCTTATACATGAATAAGGAGGAAATAAAAGCAAGAACCAAGTTGATCATGATTCTATTTCTCTATAAGATATGCACATCATTTGACTTTCTGCTCTTATTTCTCATCAACTCGAAGGACAAATATCTGATGTCCAGTAGACAAAGAAAAGAAAAACTATAAAGATTCTTTTTTTTAACAAGAATTATTTCTTATTCAATAATGATTGTTAATATTCTGCTAAACAATTTCATTATTACTGTTGAACATATGAGAGTCTGTTTTATTTTTTATTCAATATGTATGTTTTCCTATTATTACTAACTATCGAATAACGCTAATGATTTTTTGTTTGCCTCTCATATCAAGAGTCTCAAAACTCTTGACACACTCGTATCTCGCTATTTACTTAAGGCATACCCGCTACTTACTAAGCACTTGTAAACGAAGAGAACTGGTCGCCTACTGGGAAGAGTAAAGAACATATTTGAATGTTTACATGTGTTGATCAGGCGCAATGTTTAGACAATAGATTGATTTCGCGTGTGGTATTATAATTATGGGTGCCAAGTGCATATTTACAGCTTCCTTTTCTGTATACTATTCATCGATCTTATTTTTTCTCACCCTGTGTTAGAATAATGATTCAGGAAGAAATAAAACAATGTTATCACCTATCCAACATATTATTATATCATTGTTTTTTCATATTTAGACGACGTTTCTTGTTTTCTTTTTCTTTTCATTGGATTTTTGTCATTCTGCGATCTGTCACCAATTAATAATGACAACATTGACCAGCTTCAAGCACAAGTAACAAATACAATCGTCAATCAAGCAACTTCAGTAATCTTAAGGTATTACATACGATACACATATACACACACATATATATATATATATATCTGTATGTATGTATGTGCAAGTATATATGCGTATATATCCATATGCATTGTTGATCTTTGGTGGAGATGATATGAATAAGAAGCCTGACATACGGATAAACGAGAAGGATATTGCACATGCATATATCCGCCAGTCAAGAAAGAATACAAATTGTCTCGTGCGTGTTCTAGTCATAGAATTAGAAGGAAACAACACAAAGACTGCTCAAGCACGCCAAAAGAAAACGCTCTAAGGTTTCTTACCTAATCAATAAAGTAGAGCAACACATATATATATATATATATATATATAAATATATGTGTGTGTATAGGCATGTATTCATAGGTTAAGATTGATGAGTAAATGATCTATATCGATTGTACCTTGATGAAAGTGTCTAAAGAGATAATGATATTTAAATGGATTTCGTTGATGTCTTGTTTTTGTCAAAGCAATTAGATTATCGATCATATCTGTGTGTTTTATTTCTTTTCTAGTACTGAACAATCGGATTTACTAATATCCACAAATATGCATTGGATCAAGACATTAAAAAATGTAACGAAAAACGGTGGTAGTAAAGTTATGTTGGAATGTCAAGTTCAATCATCGTATCCCGTATCATTTAATTGGTATAGATATAATCATCCGCTTGATAAAAAAAGCTTTTCTATTGATACATCTGGATACCGATCGAGGTAATGAATAGTAAATTCCGCATAGATAAAAGAAAGCAAAAAAAGAAAATGTAAATTTATATTTCTGTTTAGTATTAAGTTAAAGAATTCGAAAGAATCAGAGGAAGGCTTTTACAAATGTGAAGTATCGAATGGTTTTCAAACATTATCATCAAGTGGATATGTACGAATTACGAATCCAGGTATTGAAAAGAAGTGATGTCATTTTGTGTACTTATTAGAAAGCGTCTTTCGATAGTTTCAACAAAATTTCATTGATTTCTATCCTTTTTGTAGATACTATAAAAAGTATTCTAAAGAAAAATTAAAAACGATATGAATTCCTACAGCAACTGAAACATTCTCATGGATTTACTGACAGTGCTTCGTCTTTTTCTTCTATATAAATTGAACGTAATTTACATCTAAGATAGATATACATATTTGATCTAAAGCTCTACACACACAATAAAAAAAACTATTTCCCATAGATTAGCTTCGAAAAAAGAACGAGGAAAACTTTGTCAAATTGCAGCACAATTAAATTAAAGAATAATCTTCAATAAATATTGAATACGATGTAGTTATATATAGTTATCTCTTTGGAAAGTTCTTTTACCCTACTGCGAGACAACATTGAAACAGTGGTTAATTTTCAACCAACGTTCTGAAATATGAACATACTAAAATTCTCATATCTAGTACAGTACTAGTTGGTACTGGACTTTTTTTTTGAAATGAGTTTGATTAGCAAACTCCTCAGTGTATGCACAAGGAAAGAAATCATTGAAATCGGAAACGTTCACATCGAATGTTTCCTTCCTACATATAGTATTATGTAATTTTTCTATGATTTATTTTTGTTCTAGTCGATATTTCTCATGCTGATTTAAATGATGATATGTAAGTGAGAAAAATTTGTTTGTTTTAAAAAGAAAAATAAGAATCATCGATTTAAGATTACCATCGATTGATTTTCAACCACAAATCATTATGGATAATGATGTACAAGGAACGAATAGTTTAAAATGTGAATCATATACGGGTAGGCAATGTCGCTCAATAATATCTTCTAAATACATATCGACTGGAAATCAAAATCAAAACGAAGTGGAAGAAAATTTAAATGAAAACTTGAAATATTTTACCAATAATAAATTTCTATCAGATGAATGTCATAAATTATTATTACCAATGATTTGTTTATTTACATATCAAACATGTGATGATGATGGTTTAACTGTACGTTCTATATGTCGTCGTTCATGTCATTATTTTCAAAATAAAGCATGTGCTAATTTATTTAATTATCATCATTCACAAACAGAAGGGAATTGTAAGTTTTACATTCATAGAAAACAAAGAAATTATATATACATATAATACATATTTATTTTTAGTTCCAATTTTACCAAATATACCAACATGTGATAGTTTACCACCTACAAGTGATGACTCAACATGTATTAATGTTGATGAAACGATATCAATTCACAGAAATGGTAAAAAGATTATTAGATGAGATACTAGTTCATACTCAAGTTTGATATAAGTTGTAAAATTTCAAGTGAATTTTAGCCTATAGACTAATCTGTTATATTTGTAATGAATAGTAATCATTGAAGATCGAATTTGGAATACATGAATATAGATTAGTGATTATACGAAAGTATTTTGTATCAATACATATTATCTTTCGTATTAATTTTTGATATTAAAAAAAGAAAAGACAATAGCTTTAGTGTTCTTCACGTCTATGATTAATCTAAGTAAGATTTATTATCAAGAGGTAAGTGTTAAATCATAAGTAGTTTATCTTTCGAGTGAATAGTGTAAAGACGACTACAATATGCAAAATATAATTCTACGAAAAGATTATTTTGTAGATTTCAATAAAAAGAACTTTTCTAAGATTAATATTCAATTCAATTTAGTCGAATGTTAATGTTAATTGATGATTTCGAATAGAAAATTTCACATTAAATCTCAAGAGATGTTCAGTTTTATCTAAAATTAAGTTTCTTTTTTCTTTCTCCTAAAATGCCAGCTTATCCTTTTTTTAAAGAACAAAGATTTAAGATGTATGATAAATTTTCCATGTCATTCTAATGTTTGCTTGTTCTAAGATGTTTATTTTCACACATAGTGTTATTCAATGAGAAAAAAAACTATTGTTTTCAACATTTCATTGATCATTGCCATTCAATTCATGTGTAAAATCTCATTAACATTGCAACAAATAGTTTTCATTAGTAATAGATGTATAACATATTAAAAATAAAGACACTAAATATACATAAGCATTAAAACAGGGCTCAATACTTGAAATATATTTTTCGTAGCACAACTCTAATATTCATCAGAAATTCATAATTATTTCACGACATGATAATTGTTAATCATCTCAGCACACAAATTTAATGACAACTAGAACTATGACAAATGTTTCATAGTCATAGTGCATCAATATATATGAAAAATTTTCTTTTTTTTTTTCCTTTCTATTTAGATTCTCTAACGTCTAAGATTCATTCAGCTACTCAACATTCATCTTCATCACAGAAAAGAGCACTAACCGTTCTATTAAGCATTCTTATTCCACTTATTGTTTTATCTGTTATATGTCTTATAATAATACTTGCTTGTCGATTTCGTTGTTCTCATATTAACAATACTCACTTATCGACGTGTTCATCAACGTCAACACCAGTAAAAAAATCTTCACATCTAATTAATACAGTTACATCATCACCCTTTCGCTCATCTATAACAACAAATTTGCATAAGCACAATGTACGCCATATGGCATCATCATCATCATCTGCAAATACAAACTTTTCCAATCCATATACTCGACAAACACTACTCAGTTCTGAAACAAAACATCCAACAAATATTCATCATCCATTATCAGAAAGTTCATGTTGCGAAATTTCATTTAGTAATATCAGATTTTTACAAGAACTTGGCGAAGGTAACTGTATATAACATGGAATGTTTTTGTTTTTTTGGAACATTGTTTTTTTTTTCATCAATTCTTATCAGGTGATTATGGACGAATTTATAAAGGAGAATTAATTGATAGTTCAAATAAATGTATAATAAAAACTTTACAAATTGAATGTGCTACACAACAAAACCGTGATGAATATACACGTGAAATAGAAAGTAATAGAAGAATAAAAATTATTTTCTTTTATATTTTAATGAATAATATATATATATATTATTTAGTTTTTCGTCATATCAATCATAGGAATATATCTTGCCTACTTGGCATTTGTATTCAACCGCAAGATGCACTTTCATTGATGATATATGAACGTTTAAATGATGGAGATTTACATGAATATTTATTGCAACGTTCAACTACCATATCATTACATCAACAACGTGATTTAACTGATTTTCTTTACATTTCAATACAAATCATATCCGGAATGATTTATTTAGCTGAAAAAAATTTTGTTCACAATGATTTATCAGCTAAAAATATTCTTATATCTGAACATATGGATATTAAAATATCTAATATAGCACGTTATCGTCCTAAATACGATGTAGATTATTACAAAATAGCAAATCGTTCATTACCTGTGCGATGGATGGCAATAGAATCACTTCTCTCAGGCATATATTCAGAAATGTCAGATGTATGGTCGTTTGGTGTTTTACTGTGGGAAATGTTTTCCTATGGCACACAACCATACTATGGTCGAACAAATCCTGAAGTAATTGAAATGATACGTGATAGAAAACTATTAACATGTCCAACGAATTGTCCGAAACGAATTTATACGATGATGTGTTCATGTTGGGAAGAACTCAGTGAACAACGACCAACATTTACTGAACTTATGAAAAGATTTCGGCAACTCGAAGAAAAATCAGGAACATTATCATCGACAACATCATCATCACTGATTGATGTACAACCTATCGGAAATCAATGTGACTTGCAAACACCAAAGTATCGAACATTTAAGTCACCACCACCAATATCATCGTTTATGCGTAATGATGTATTGTCGGCGAGCGGACGAAATATTCCACAACCAATACTTCTTGACAGGGATAATATTCAGTTTGAAGTCTAATTGTTTTTCCTGTTTCTTGTTTTTATCGAATCTCAGAGCTTTTCAAAGTCGAGATGTTGATGTTGTTTGCATTTTTTTTTTAAAATTTCTTGTACTATATCGACCGATGTATTTGTTGTCTATTTCGTTGCTTGTCTTTTGTTTTTTAAACAAATTTATGAGACTCTTCTCTTGTCGTATTCATCGACAACTAAATTTGAGAATAAATCATCTCTAATGAATTACTTAATTTCTCTAGTGATCCTAAATACAGCTGATATGATTTCTTTCATACGATGTGAAATTTTATTATCAGTTCAGCTGTTCAATCTACTATACTGTTTTCGGTTGCTTTGTAATGTATTTTTTTTCCTACACTATATGTAGACGATATTGTCTCGGATTGTTTTTTTTTCCAAGTGATTACCACACGATGAAAATGGACTCGTTTATGATTCCGAAATAAAAAGATCTCGACAGTTTTATAACATGAAAAAAAAAATGAAAATGACTTGTCATGATAATTTAGTTCGATTCTGTTTTTTTCTTCTTCTCGATTTCAAATAGTTGACGAAAAAATGTCGTTCTTCTCCTTTATTGACTTTGTTCAAGTATTTATTTACCCTGAAACGAATAATATTCTGATTATGGCAATTCTTCTTTTACTAATGATTCATATACTGTTACGTGATATTTTATTTTCAAAGAATTCTATTCTTGAAGGACAAACAAACAAACAAAAAAACACCAGACAGTCATTCAGATTGAATAGTTTTTTCATTGCACTGAAATTTGAATGTTTTATGTATTTACAAACGACCAGCATAATACTCAAATCTTATGCAATCATACACTCGTACTTCCTTTATGTAAAATGTACTTTTCGTCGTATATTAATCAGTGACAAACTGTGATTGAAATCAGTATAAATTGTATATCGATTCCTATTGTTTCGAATCGAGACAGATAAAATTTCAGTACATGCATAACGAATACTTAAACATATTGATTAACATTTTACAAGCATCAAGTCTGTTTAATTCAGTTGAAGAAACTAATATGATCTTTATTTAACTGTAGGGCGTACTAGTCCTTGTTTTGGAGTATATACTCTTTTGAACTGTACCTTTAATGCAAACATTACAATAACGTGCACTTTCTTTTACATTCGAATAGTAGAAAAAAAAAAGGTGTAGAATATTGACGTTGAAACATGCCTGAGAACGAGAAAAAAAAAGAACAAAAAAACAAAAAATACGGAAGACACTTCAGAACATTTCATTTTCAGTGCTTGCACCGATCACAGGTTATATGATGAGTGACATTCAAAGCGTCAAGTTATCAAACAAAAACGAAGAATTCATTGATATACATTACAATGGAACGACAGATAACAAGTATTTGATAAATAATTATTTCACACACACAAATATATATATATATTTGTACTTGAATATAGTGCCATTACTTCGCCTATGAAAGAAAACTGCAACGATCCACAATCCGTTGAAAGTCTTCCTACCGAAAGAAAACACAAAAAGTCCTCTGATACTGTTAGCATTGCAAGTTTAGTAAGTGATGATAATTCTTTGTTGAAAACGAACTGTAATACATCTATTCCAGTTTCGATATGCTACAGCACTAGATATAATCTATATGTTAGTTGGTACTGCAGGTGGTCTAGGTAATGGTGTCCTTCTACCGATTATGGTTCTTATATTTGGAAATCTTCTTAATTCATTCACTAATCGAGCTACTGATTTGTGTCAGTTGAATTTAACAGCTCTTGCTATTGAATCTTGTCCATCAGATTATGTATTGACAGCATCAAATTTTTTCTCATCAATATCGTAAGTATAAAAACATTAACTAGATTAAGCATGATGATTATTTTAATTTTTATTACTTAGTGTTTGTAATTTTAATATGACCAGTTTTGATTTTCAAAGTCAAATACAAAACCAAGTACTTTATTTAGTTGCTATCGGTTGTATTAGCATTGTAGTCAGTTATATTCAAGTAGTATTTTGGAGTATCACAGCTGAAAGACAAACAAAATCTATAAGAAAAAAATTATTTCAATCGATTCTTCGTAAAGAAATCTATTATTTTGATATGCATAAAGCTGGTGAAGTTAATACGAAATTGACAGATGATGTCAATAAAATTCATGATGCTATTGGAGATAAACTCGGTTCAACATCACAATTTATATCTGCTTTTTTTACTGGCATTATACTTGGTAAGTTGATCGATATATAATTATATTTTTGGAACTTGTAGATGAATAAAAATCGATTCTTTCTTTCTTTTTGTGTACTCAAAAAAGTGAGTACACTGTAAAAATCGATTAGTGTGTCCGGCCAGTCGTTCGTTTACACGATAACTCTTTACAAATACATTTTGATTGAGCTGAGATTTTGTGCACAGAATTGTCTCATCAATATCTCAGTCGAGTTCGAAGATGAGAAGGATCCGGCAAGAAATGGCTGAGTTATCGAAAAAATTGTCATTATTGACCAAACAATTCCTGACTGAGTGTACAGGTATTTTTTCAGACACAAAATTTTTTTTCTCAGAATTATCCACAACGTTTATAATTCGATTCAGTCTTCAACGTTGATTCCGAATCTGATATTAGTTTTGAACCAAATCGTAGTTTTCTAACAAAACATCCCCTGAAAATGCCCGAAAACCAAATGCCTAGATATGTCTCAGATGACCTCTAGTTTTGGAGTTTCCCAAAAAGGTTTATCAGTGCACACATTCTAGAATGACTGATTTGTCTCATTCACTTTTTGAAGTGCACATAACTCTCGGACTTAAGTCAGAGGTTTTCATATTTATTTTCTTGTATTAATTGTATAGGTTTTGCCAAGGGATGGAAATTAACATTGGTTATATTATCCATATCTCCATTACTGTTTGCTTCGGCCGTGTTTTTTGCAAGAGTGAGTTATTGATAATTGTAAATAGAACTTGAAACTAGATCTCATTGTGATATGAATCGGTAGCTTGCATCCAGTTTGACTGCTATGGAGTTAAAAGCTTATGGCAAAGCGGGAGACATTGCTGAAGAAGTATTCAGTTCGATTCGTACTGTTTTCAGTTATAATGGACAAGAACGTGAAGAGAAAAGGTTTTACTTCATTAATTTCTTCTATTCAAATCAATTTGTTTTTTTATACTAGATACGAGAAACATCTCGGTGTAGCTAAAAGAAATGGAATAAAGAAAGGTGCCATCAATGGTTTTACTATGGGCACGGTATGGTTTCTTATCTATTGTGCATATGCATTAGGTATTATGTCTAGATGAGTGACGAACTTATTATGAATGTAATGTTTATCTTGATATTAGGATTTTGGTATGGAGCTAAATTGATTCGAGACGAAGGATTCAATATTGGTAATGTTATCATTGTAAGTTGAATGAATATAGACGGAAACGATTTTGAATGTTCATCAACGAAGAGAGGTTCATTTAAATTAGACGCTTTTTTCTCTCTATCTCCACACATATGAATTGTTGAAGAAAGAAACTGAAATCACTCATATGTCTGCGAAAAAAAAACATTCATGAAATTCACATCTATCTTGTGCATTGAATATGATCAGAGAAAAGTATCTGATTCGGCTAAAATGTTTTACAATGTATTGAGAATTAGAAGACTTTTTCAACAATAGGAATTCATGCATCTAATCTTTCTTATTGATTTTTGAACGAATACTTTGTCAGAGATAATTAGAGCGTCGTTTTCTGTTAACATGATCATAAATCACTGATGAATATCTATTGTTTTGACGACGTTTTATACGAGAACACTATCTTTGCTCATGATAGAAATTGTAAATTTATTTGGTTTTGTTTTGAAAATTTTTATACTATATTGATCTATCATGAGTTGTTTTATTTTTGCTTCATCTAAATAGAATATATAAAGATATACATATTACTAGTAAAACTTAGTTCGATTTGATTATATTGTTGGTTTTCAGGTATTCTTTTCAATTATTATTGCTGTATTCAATTTGGGTCAAGCTAGTCCACACTTTCAAGCGTTGGCTCAAGCTCGAGCTGCTGCTTACATCATATGGAAAGCGATCGATGATGTAAATAAATGATTTACTATGACTTCGAGATAAATAACATGACAAGATGTTTGATTGAATTATTTTATAGCCATCTAAAATTCATAGTGACACGACGACAGGTCTAAAAAAAGATGATCTAATTGGTGACATTCGTTTTTCAAATGTTCATTTTACTTATCCGACACGACCAACTGTTAAAATTCTTCGAGGTATTTCATTTGATGTTCAACGTGGTCAAACAATTGCTCTTGTTGGATCGTCGGGTTCTGGAAAGTCAACATGTGTGCAATTGTTACAACGATTCTATGATCCGAATTCAGGCTCAGTCTCTATCGATAATCATCAAGTATCGGAATATAATTTAAAATGGTTAAGACAACGTATTGGTGTTGTTAGTCAAGAACCTATTTTATTTCAAGCAACTATTCGAGAAAATATCTTATTTGGAAGAGACACAGCCACTGACGCAGAAATTCATGAAGCAGCGAAAATGGCCAATGCACATAGTTTTATAATGGCATTGCCCGATGTAAGTGACATAGGCCAATAGCATTCTTATTGTTTTCTGGTTTTTTTCCATTTTGAATTTTTAGAAATATGAAACGCAAGTTGGCGAACGTGGTGCCACACTCTCAGGTGGACAAAAACAAAGAATCGGTAAATTTTTCATTGTAAAATAGATGAATGTGTTCAATCGGTGTTTTGCTTGAATGAACTTTACATCATAGCTATTGCTCGGGCATTGATTCGAGATCCAAAAATTTTACTCTTGGATGAAGGTAAACGTCGTTTGCTTTATCATAAATACATCCTATAGTTCTAAAATTATAATAATCATAATAGCAACTAGTGCACTTGACAATGAAAGTGAAAATGTAGTTCAAGAAGCATTGGATCGTGCGGCTCAAGGTTTCTTCAAAATTTGACTTGTATGATATACAGAATATTATGATTAATTTGTATTAGGTCGTACAACATTAGTAATTGCACATCGCTTATCAACAATACGAAATGCTGATAAAATTATCGTCATGCAAGATGGTAACGTCGTTGAAGAAGGTGATCATGAATCGTTGATGCATGCTCGAGGAACTTATTTTGGTCTTGTTGAACAACAAAATTTGCGTAGAGCTGAAGAAGAAGAACAATTAGCTTTAGATCAACGTGAATACACTACATCGATTGTAGCTCATCAACCTGAAGAAATTAAATTAGAATTTACAAGACGACGTGCTTCAACTATCGTTAGTTTAACATCATCCATTAGGAATGCATTAAACGGTCAAAGAAAGAATTCGACAACAGAAGAACATTTAACTGAGAAAAATAATGAAGTAAGAAAGATGAGAAAAGAAAAAAATTGAAATAAGAATTATTGTTATTCGAAAAGGAGAAAATATCAAGTCCTACGTTAAAAATGTTAAAAATGAACAGACCAGAATGGGGATTAATACTAATAGGATGTATTTCATGTCTTTGTAATGGTGGTATTCAACCAGCCTTTGGAATTGTTCTCAGTAAGCTAACAGCTGTAAGTATTTTTTTGTTCGTTTGAAATTTTCCTAATATAACAATGATTTTTATTGAAAACAAAATAGGTTTTTCAAGAATGTGATAAAGAAGTTCAAAAAAATCGAGTTCTACTCTATATACTTCTATTTATTGGCTTCGGTATTTTAATGTTAGTTACAATGTTTCTTCAAGTAGGATCTTCGATTTCTAGAATTTCAAATAAAATCGCAAATGATTCAGTTCGATTCGATCTCATTGAACTTGTTAAATCAACTGATTTGTTTAATACCAGAGGCGAGATTTGCGAACCTGAAAGTCTTTAGTTGTTGACTTGACAATTGTTAACCAAAGTTAAGATTGATGACACACTATCTTGTTATAGAATGTAAATATTGTAAAAGCCAAGTATTACAAGTGAATGTTGGTTTTAATTCAAAATTTTTAAAGTATGACTTTTGAGCTCGCATGCATCTCTCTTTATAGTTATAGAGATCATTATTTTTATTTTCAGCTTTTCATAATAATCTCACGGAAAAACGTTCTTTCTCTCGTCAATATTGAATTAACTATATATTACTGTTGTGAACACATTCAGTATGATTCATTTATTTTTAATCATGTTTTTTTTTTGTTTTCCTGATCTTGAAATGACTTCAGAAGCTTTTCATTTCTACATGATTAGAGAGAGAGAGCATTGGTTACTTTATGCATCGTTATGATTTCCTTGTGAGTTATTTGCGTTCTTTTATGGAAAAATGAATGCATTCTAATGAAAAAAATTTAACTTATCGTCTTCTGTGTTCACCTCGTTCGTATATCATCGACAATATTCTCTGTAAATTTAGACGCTTTGAAATCTTATTTGTTCTATTTTTCTAGGGCTTTTTATTTGCTTGTTCAGGTGAAGCTCTGACGAAAAGATTACGTTCTAAAACGTTTCATGCTCTCCTACGTCAAGAAATTGCTTACTTTGACAATTCAGATAACAATACAGGAGCATTATGTACACGTTTAGCAACTGAAGCATCGGCCGTACAAGGTGCAACTGGTGTTCGTATTGGATTAATTCTACAAAATTTAGCTTCACTTGGCGTTGGTATTTTAATCAGTTTTGTATTTTCATGGCAATTAACATTGCTTATTCTTGCTTTTGTTCCATTCATGGTTATCGGAGGATTTTTACAAAATTATTTGATGACTGGCTTTGCTAGTAAAGATAAAAAATCATTTGAAAACTGTGGAAAAGTTTGTTGATACGATTGATCATGCCATATCGTGATTTCATTTTTATGTTTGTCTGCAGGTAGCAATAGAATCTATACAAAATATTCGAACAGTGGTACAATTAACCAAAGAAGATTATTTCTATGAACAATATTGTTTCTATCTTGAAGTACCATATCGGTATTGAGTTTTATATTTATTTTTATTAAGCCAACTTTGAATTCTAATCGACCTTTTTCATATCATAGATCATCAATAAAACGAGCTCATCTCTTTGGTATATTCTTTGCATTAACGAGTTCGGTGATGTTTTTCAGTTTAGCATCATTGTTCAAATTAGGTGCTTACTTAGTTTCACAAAATTCAATCACATTCGAAGCTCTTTTATTGTAAGCATGAAACTCTTCGAAATAAGATAATGCCAAATTATTGTCTAGATGTTTCAACTGTATTGTATTCGGTGCGCAAAGTGTTGGACAAACGGCTTCTTTGTAAATTTCTGAAAATTTTTCAAGAAAAATCATATACTTCTTATCAATATCATAGGGCTCCGGATTATTCGAAGGCTGTGAATGCGGCGAAGAAAATTTTAGCATTATTAAATCGGAAACCAACTATTGATAGTGGTTCACATGATGGAGATAGAATTGTTAGTCAATATTCGTTGATATCACTCGTCTTTTCCTATTATTATTATTTTATTTTTAGCCTAACTTTAGTGGAGAATTAGAATTCGATGGCGTTCATTTCATCTATCCGAGTCGAACCGAAGCAGTCGTTCTTAAAAATTTCAATTTGAAAATTCGAGCTGGTAATATTTCATCGGTTTTATTTATGCATTCGCAGTCATTTGTCTTTTTCTAGGTCAACAAGTTGCACTCGTTGGTAAGTATCATGGTGTTCACATTTAATATATATGTACATTGATTTGCCATATGTGTAGGTACGTCGGGTTGTGGAAAGTCAACAACTGTTCAATTAATCGAACGTTTCTATGACATTAATGTTGGCCGATTGGTTAGCTTATATTCATTTTTCTCTCTGTCTCAAAAAGTAATCTTCTTTGTAGTTAGTTGATGGGAAAGACATTCGAAATCTTAATCTTCAGTGGTATCGATCACAGAGTAAATAATTCATTGGGTCATTCTTCTTTATTGTTCTATTCAAAAATTCATATGTTTTAGTTGGTATTGTTTCACAAGAACCTGTTCTATTCGATATGTCGATAAGAGAAAATATTGCCTACGGTGATAATAATCGACATGATATTCCTATGAATGAAATTATCGAAGCAGCTAAAAATGCTAATATACATGATTTTATTCAAAAACTTCCAGAAGCAAGTTCATATTAAAAGAATTCTTTCTCGAGAGAGAGAGAGAAAAAGCAAGAGAGTGTTTTCTTTTTCAGGGCTATGAAACAAATTGTGGTTCAAAAGGAACTCAATTATCAGGCGGAGAAAAACAACGAATTGGTAGGATGAGATCTTGCATATAACTAATTCGTTTGTATGGTTTTATTTAGCTATTGCTCGTGCATTAATTCGAAATCCAAAGATATTATTATTCGATGAAGGTAATATGACAACTGAGAAAAATGATTATGTTTTTTTTATCTATCTCTTGTATTAGCAACAAGTGCACTGGATAGTGAAAAGGAAAAAGTCGTACAAGAAGCATTAGATCGTGCTCAACAAAATCGAACATCAATTACTATAGCACATCGTTTATCAACAATTCAAAATGCGGATATGATTTGTGTTTTACATAATGGAGTCATAGTTGAAAGTGGTACTCATCAAGAATTACTTGTTCTCGGTGGTCGATATTATCGTTTAGCAGTTAGCAAACTTAAATAGAAAGTTAGACAGATGAAAATTTCATAGAATAAAATGAATAGTATGAACAAATATATATATATATATATCATATTTACATGTGTTCAACCATAAGATGTCGTACATATATTTATTTAACAGATAAATATCATTGCTTTTGCAGAACAGAAATCTATTTTGTTTCGAGAAGAAAAATGTAGATCAAAGTACAATTTTAGAAAACATATGTAATAAAATGCAAAATTATTTTCATATAAATCAAGAACTCCTCATATGTTTATAGACAAGTATTGTAATAATATCTTCAAGTTCAATTCTGAAATCACTTTAAAATTGAATACTCATATATTTTATTCTCTAGAAGCATTGTTGAAGTTTGAGTAATAAACATGTGATAAGAAAATTGCAATCAAGAACAATTATCTTCAATGAATGTTCAAAAAAAAACAAACGTTAAGTTAACATTCGTTTAATCTGTGTGAGAAGAAAAAAGTACTTTTTCTAAGCCAACCATTTACCCTAGTTTGGTCGAAAGGTAATAATGTAGAAAGTACAAATATCGAAAACTATAATGTCGAACTATAAAAACATCGAAATGTGAAAATGTGGAATACTAGATATATAAATGAAAAAATTTCAAAAGTATATGCTTATATATATACAGATATTATTTTCGATGTTTGAACATGGTGAAGTGTCACAGACACCCGAGAGCGCTATTTAACTCAACGATGGAATCTCCCAGGTCGACCAAGCACGGTCGTAAACGACCGTATACGGAGAAATACGGCAAAATACATGGTCCAGTATTACGATCGTATATCTCCGTGTCGTATACAGGGGAATACGGCGAGTAAAACGATCGTTTATGGTCCTCGTATACAAAATCCGTAAACGGTTTCCGTTTTCGAACGTATACCTCCATATACGATCGTATTTGTCCGTATACGACACGGCGATATACGACCGTAATACTGGACCATGTAAAACGCTATAATACGATCGTGTGGGGAACGTATACGGTCGTTTACAGCCGTATACGAAGTCCGTAATCGTCGACCTGGGCTATTTCGAAAGCGACGTCTATACTTTCTCATTGAAGGTTATCATAACAGAATGAACCACCGTGTTTTACGCAATCATACCCAACATATGGCGGTTTATTCAATTCATGCAAGCTAAGGAAACAAATATTCAAACAATTATTCTTCAGTGGTCTTCAGGTGCATCGAGAAAAAAATGTACGAACAACAGGAAAACAAAGACGTGTTGACACTCTGTATCAAAGATATAGTGATGGCCTAATTAATTCTTCTCAACTTCTTACTGGATTTTCGTATCTCGTGGGAAATAAAACATAGTTCCAAACTTCATATCAATACATGTTTGATCTTTAATTCAAAGTCTTTCAGCATTTTATCTTTATTATTCGTATACTTTATTTTATGATTAAGATCTGTTTCAACAAAACAAATATAATGATTTTTCCTGAACGAAAAAAAAATTTCTATTCTTTCCCAATTTTTATCTTTCGTTCATTTCCATTTCGACATTTTTTTCGACGTTCGTATTTTCGGCATTTTTTCCTTTCGACCTTTTTTGCCCTTCGACATTTTTGCTTTCGACCAAACTAGGGTTAACGAAGCCAATGCTATTCTAGTAATGATTCTGCATGATAATTTCTCAGCACGATTCTACAAGATCTGCTATTTATAATTGACTATCAGATTTCTAGAGACGAAACAAACTCGTATGTAATCAAGTCAATTGATGTAGAGAGAGAGATAGCACATTTTTCTATAGAAAGAAAAGAAAATAATATGCACTCCAAAATATCTGTTTTTCTTTCAGATATCACTAACAATCTTTTATATACTAGCAAGTCTGACCTCCGACAACAAGACCTATAAGTGCAGACGTAGTCATGTGATCGACATCTATCAGAACGATGCTCACGCTTCATCGATAAAGAATTACGTTAGAATAAACGCTAATAATCTGTATACTGATTAAGAATATCATCATCCATTTTCTTTTGTTATGCGATTCATTAAAAGAAACTCTTTTCATCTACTTTTGTGAAAACTTATCTACATTTTATTGGAAAAAAAGATATGTAAATTTAGTATGTACAAAAAAAAACCAGAAAGGAATACGATAGTATAAATACATTAACATTTGATTTGTTTGGTATTCTGAAGAAGTTTTCCAATTGGTTTCCAATATGACTCGCCATTATTGTTACTAGTACAAAGACCCCAAGAAACACACATATCTTCAGCTAGAGCTCGATGTTCATCACATAGATCATCATTATTCAATGGTAATTTGTACATGGGCTCATACCATGCTCGTGATATAACATGTGTAACTTCACGTCCACCAAAATATGACAAAACGAATTCATAAAATTGCTTTTGATTTTGATAATCTGGATCATCGATTGATGGTAAACCAGTATATTCTAATAGTTTCCCATTGACACTAATCCATAATGACATCGTTGAATCTTTGCCATTGTGTTTTGAAAGATCTTCATGTGTAAAATAAATACCATCGGGTATATTATCAATAGTTTCATATGTAATAGGTGATTTTCGAGGAATAACTGGTTGATCATATTTTAAATGATTAATATATGAAGAATGAACACGAAAATATTCACAACCTTTAACAATCAGATCTAGATAACGTTCGGATGGTAGACTACGAGGTTTTTCTTCTTGTCCAATTAGATTCATTTTGTAGACATAAACGAGATGAGAACGTTGGTGATAATCGATGATATTAACTGTAATACGTTTATACATATGTTCAATTTGATCTAAAGACATCATTTGTTTTTCAGATAACAGATGTACAACACCATGAAATTCTTCGCCTGAACATTGTTCAATATCAGCCATTCCGCATGTATCACGAAAAACCAATCGATAATTAGGACATTTAGCAGGATATGAAAGAATCGGTGTAAGATCACGTAAATACAATGAAATAGGATTAATCATACTTCCAATCGCTAAATACCATATATATGTACGATTATTATTATCATCATCTATAAATGGTTCTTCTGGATGATCATGAGCAAGAATACTGTTGAGTGTACGTTCACTTAATCGTTTTCGTTTTTTAAGAATAGTTGCACAAGATTTTTTAAAATTTTTATCACTTAACATTGTATTTAAACGATAGGATGCTAATGGAGGTGAAGTGTATATGATCGACATAGCTATTTTTTAACTGAATAATATCCGAATACTATGGTTATATAGCATATCTTATTTGTATCGAGAAAAAAAAACCCATATGAGATCACATGACTACATATAACAGAACAAACAAAAGAAAAAGCAAAAGGCCTTCGTCTACAAGTTGGATCAGCAGTTGAGAACATGTTTCCTTTATCAACAAATGCAACACAATGAATTAAAAATAATCGATGTCGAAATAATCCATTTTCAATAATTTCTTACTGTTAGAAATCTTTCATTTATTTATTAGTAAAGTAAACAATAATTATCATGAGAATTCGTCTATAATCATTTCGAATTTATTACAAAAACAAGAATAAAGAAAGCAAAACACCAATGAATTGAGATATTTATAGAATAGGAAAAATATTTATACATCACGCTTGCCGTTGTCAATCTATGTTGTACCTCTATGATAATTAGAATAAAAAGTAAAGTATTCTTCATCCAACAGTACACATATAACTAACATTTTAGATCATTTATCTTTTGTAAATTTAAATATTCATCCATTTGAGATTGTTATGTTTCAGAGAAGTTTATATGATAAAAACATGTTAAATAAATTTGAAAAAAAAATATAACTAAACAGATTATCCTTTCCATCGACATTGAAAACTTGATGTAGTATTCGTCGAACATATAATCGATTGATTTGTAATATGTATTTGTGTTCTACATGAATACTAAATTTCTCAACCGGATCCGCTCACATGTGGTCGATATTTTTTCACAGTAAATATTCGACATTTAAGTTTCTCTTTGATATAATAAAAACAATAGTACACTACTTAGTAGCTTCTATGTATTAACAATAAGAATAACGTCAAATCAAATCGTTATAAAATTAACAAGAAAGTACATGCTGTAAGATTCTAATATTTGTACCCGTACTCCTCAATATACATCTGCTACTTCTTGTTGATAGTATCAGAATGGACCATAATTTTGCTTCGAAGCGACACAACTGTATGTATATAGATGGAAAGCTTCTCGGCGATAAAGGGACATGTTGACATTTTCCATAACTCATCATGTTTCCTACATATCAATATGTATACATTTAGTTAGTTGGTTGCTTCTATCATCATATATAATGAAAATCTCATACAAGAAAATATTTTTCTTGTTTTCAAGGACTCAAATATATCACGTTTTCGCTGGTATCTCGTGCTTTCACATGATATAAACTACGCGATTATTCTTGAATAGATTTTCATTTTTAAGCTACGAATTTATATAGAGCGTAGTTTGAATCAATGAAAAATGTCCTAATCTCATTCATTGCACTTTATCCAACGTAAAATACCAATCTTCAAATATTTTACAGTTTACGAGTGATAATTTTCAAATAAACCAAAAGAAGAAGATGATAGTGGATAATTCATCGAAAACACATGATATATAAATGATTATGATATGATGTCTGTAAAGCATTCATCTTTAATTTCATATCCTTGATCAATAACAAGTTAACATTCCATCATGAAAAATGTCGTCATATCCTACGTATATTTTTACATTCACATTCATCTTTATTCGACATCGAATAGAAGAAAAAAAAAAAGAAACAAACATGCGCATAAGCGGTGTATAATGATAATGCTTCAGTAAAATATGACAAAGGAACGAATAATTGATGATTGCTTACGCATTTATGTAATTTAGTGTCAAATAATAGTTCAAAGTATATTATAAATTGAGCAAGTAAAATAGAGTTCGAATTCTGTCGTACATATCGAAAAGGATTCATAGCAAGACAATCATAACATTAATTCTGTGGACTTTGTAACTCAATCTATCGAAGATTATTAGGATGTAGATAAAAACAAATCTATAATGAAATTGTAGTGGTCAAAATAATCTAGTCAGTTGCCATTTAATTTAATAGTGAATAGACTCAGCATTATCTGATGATGCACGAAAAATCTAAAGACATCCCATCTGTCAACTAGAATCAGTATGAAGTCTATTCTATTTGTCTTCTACTCAATTATCTATGGTAAATCATCTGCAATCAATTAAGAAATTTTACAAACGACATAAAGAAATTGATTATCTTCGTTGGCTGAATCGATGCAAGCAAATGTAATATCACGCGAGAACTCGAATAGTGTTCATTCTACTTTGTCTATATTGCTCTTGAAAAAGAAAAATGTTTGATCATCCTAGATAAGTATCATTATCAAGGATGTCATTTATTTTTTTTTTACAAATCATTCACCATTGTTTATATTTCTCCTTAAGAGAAATCTTTCTGTCTCTCTCTCTGAATGAAAATGATTTCATTATATGCGTTTTTTAATATTGACAGAAATGATCATCGAATAAACATCTGCAACATAAATGACATAGGGATTAACAAAACCGAGCAAGTGTTTTTTTGTTTTATATAAAAATCAGCAATGCTGACATGTTCATAATATTAAATTTTATTTTTCTGCATTCGTATACACTCTATATGCATCTGTCCAACTCAAGCATGTTCTCAATTGTTGCTGATCAAGTGTATGGTGAAGAGGGGAAAGGAAATTTAATTTCGTTTTTTTTTTGTTTTGCATTCATTAAGATGCTGATGACATTGGTAAAGTCGATGATTGATGTACAAACATGCGAACAGACTGTGAATATGCGAAAATTCGATGGCATAATTCTAATTTAAAAGTCAATTGTTTGTTTTTAACAAGTTGTGTATGCCTGCTTGATATCAATTCGCTTTAGCTCGTTTCTCTCTATGGACACCCAAAAAAAAAAAGAAAACTGTTCAACTAAGATGTTAGTCTCCCTACGGTGTATATACGTGTCGATATTATTCAACATTGTCACTTCTGAGTAGATCTGTAATAACATGATCACATCAGAGATATAGGACGGCAAATTTAATTTCGCTTATCTGATCGGTCAACAAATCGATTTCCTCGGTGTGACGAGGTGATTATCCAAATAGATTTTTTTTTCAAGACAATATTCTATTGTAAACATATAGAATTTCCTTCTTTAAGATCAATAATCGGCTGGTCGGAATTCTGCAACTGTTGCATTTCCGGCACAGTACTTTTCATGTTTTGTTTGATGAATGAATATGTTCATCATGGAAGGCTTTTTTTTTTATTCTTGATATATTATATTAAGCACAAACCAATAAGTTGAACCAATTGAAGAAAAGAGAACAGAACGATATCGATCAAACAGAGCAAAGATTTTTAATGAGTAGAATTCGTCACCCATCACATGCATGTATATATATATATATATCTTCGTTTTTGAACACGTATTCATAGTATTATAGAACACAGTATAGAAGAGATACACTTCTTTGCAAACAGGTCGGTTCTCATTGTTCTATTTTCTTTTTACTTTTTTTTTTCAACGCTGTATCAATTTATGTGCCCACACTCTCATTATTGACTTAATAGTGAAGTGGTGGATTCACTTTTGTGTATAACTCAAGAGTTGATCGGCACAGGCTTTGAATGAATCGAGACTGTATATAGAAGAAAAAGACACAACAAGTAGTATTCGTTCAAAGTACCATGGGAATAAGGTTATATCGAACAAAAACAATAATGTTATTTTTTCATATACATTAGACACTTGAATTATTCATCAGAAAAAAGAAGTGAAAAACTGAATTCGAAAATCTACGCTTCAAATTCGTAAGGGAAAATAAAAAATTTTTAGCATGATTTTCTCTTTGGATTTTTAATCGATGGGTATCATCAAATCTAAATTCTTCTTTCATTGTACTGATTGCTATCGATTATCGAACGTATAGACCAATTCAATTTTCGTTTTATACATTTTCTCGCCACTCTCTTGCCCAACGGGCGTGAAGTGACCTTCTTCCTCTCTCTCTCCCTCTCTTTATGTTCTCATTCCATTCAATACATATTTTTCTGTTTGTTCAAAAAAATAGAAAGCAACTTGAAGATTGAGACATGAACGAAAGATTGACTACTGTATACGTGTGTATATATATAAATATATATATGTCGGACAGATCGATGATTGAATACATCATGTGTAACCAAGTAAGAGAATGAAAGTAATTGTCCTAGTATTGATAGCAATTTGTTATCAACAAAAAGAAAAACTAAAACGAATGTTCAGTAGGTAATATTAAATTTTGAACAGATTTGTCTGAATAAAAAAAGGCCAAGCGAAAATTTTCTCGTTTATTATGTTTTCTTTTTCTTTTCTTTTTTGTATTTCAGATTAATCATGTTGTTTGGAATCATTTTCCTTAGTATATTTTATCGAATTTCTTGTCAAGAGATTTTAAAATATTCGATCGAAGAAAAATTACCTATTGATACACTCATAGTTGATCTATCAAAAGAATTAAATATAAAATCAAATGGAATTTTTCAAATTTATGAATTATTACCGTTGAATATAAATTTATTTACAATTAACAATGAAACAGGACATTTAACTATTAAATCTATACTTGACCGTGAACAAATGTGTTTACAACGACAATGTTCATGTCATTTATGTGAAATTATTCTTCAACTTTCAATTAAAATTCAAGATAAAATTATTGATAAAATAATCGAAATTAAAATAAAAGATCGCAATGATCATTCACCAAATTTCGACAAACAATCAATGATACATGTTATTCATATCAAAGAAAATGTACCTCTAGGCTATCGAATCATTTTACCTAGTGCAAACGATCCCGATGAAGGTACGTTGTTGACCTTGTACATACATATATATTTTTGTAAAAACAGAACATTGCCTTGAGGAAAAGTAAGCACTAACATAAACTATACCGTCTATTAAACGAAAACTAAATGACCGCAAAAGATTTCAAGAGTCTTAGGTGTGAAATCAAGAATGATGACATTTATCGATCTATATTTGCAAGAAGACAAAAGATCGAAATCGTCGACATTATTTTTTTTTATATTAAAAATTAGTCTGACAAAGAATCCTGTAAAGGAAAGTAGTGTCTTGAATGATAGATCATGCATGTATCTGTATCGATGGTACCTATCTAAATAAAAAGAAAATACTTTTCATAGATTGTTATTTTTGAAAAATCTCGATGATATGATGAGAATTTTCAATTAATGTTCTCGTCTAAAATATAAAAATTAAAATATATATACGAAAGTCGACTTTTCGACTCGTTGAAAACTATCAGGTCAATAGCTATATCAATTGAATGAAATTCTGCTCGACACTCGAACACAAAACATGAGTTGATTTATTTTTTACTTTCTATTTAGGATACAATGGTGTTCAAACATATAGACTTGATGGACCTAATTCGGATGATTTTGATGTTGATTTTTCATCATTTGACATACCATATTTAATTGTACGTTCATCACTTGATCGTCAACGTTTATCATCCTATTCTATGATATTAACGGCATCCGATCATGGTGAACAGTCGCGTTCAAATTCTATTCAACTTGATATTCAGATATTGAATGCCAATGATTCGATACCAACATTCGTTCAATCGATTTATAGTATTGATATACGTGAAGATACTATAATTGGTACAGCAATATTAAAAATAGAAGCATTCAATGATAATGATGAAAAAATATTCTATGAACTCTTAACTGAATCACCGTTTATGATAGATCGTTTAACAGGACAAATTCAATTGAGTAAAACTTTAGATTACGAACGAGAAAAATCCTATCGATTAATTGTTAAAGCTTATGATAATTTAATACCTACGTATGCTAGTATATTTATTCGTGTTACGGATATTAATGATAATCCTGTTTTAATGGAAATTAAAGTCAAAGGTACAAAAAACATCATGCTCTAGTTCCTATAAAATAATTATATTCTTGTTCAATTTTAGAAGATGTAGTATTAAAACGACCACAATATGATAGAAATATCATTTTTATTCAAGAGAATACACCAATCGGCACAACAATTGCACATGTTGTTCTCAATGATCTTGATTCATTTGGTAAATTTTTAAAGTTTTTCTTCGTTCAAATTTTCAGTTGTATCAAAAGATCAATAATAGAGAAATAACATTTTTAAATTTTCAATCAAATCAATAGAATGAATAGGTTAATTTAATGTATGTGTCTGCAGAAAGACGTACTTTTCTAAGTGCTAAGATAAAACGCTTATGGCAAAGACTGAAGTGAATATTGCATCAACGTGTACCAATGTATTCTTACTTAGATTTCTATCATAGACAATAAAGTTTCTACATGAAGTAGAACTTTAGTACTATTCAATTGATGTGACTGAATGTATAATTTTGTTGTAATATTTAACAGATTTCTAAATGAACGGTATTACTAGTAATGCCAGTATTTACGAAAATCTAAAATTGATAATTCTTGTTGAATGAAAACAATAGAATTCCGAGCACTAGTTGCTCTTCGATAAACTTAAGATTTATCATAGTAGAATACCGTTGAACATTGACTGATTGAAGAAATGTTAGATCTTGCACGGAAAGATTGTTACAAAGAATAAATATTAAAGAAATCATTTCTTAAAAATGATTAGAATTATATTAATTAAGCACACCGTATGTAGAAAGAATTTTGGATGATTAATGTTAATGTCCTATTAAATATGGACGTGATTTTTTCTCTAAATTTGTATTTTTTTTTATCATGAACGATATGTTTTTTTTTGTGCTCTGAAAATAATGTCACAATTCTTCTGAAGAAGATAATCTGTAACAGAAATTGAACCATGGAAAATGACCCGAAGCATTTTTTCAATTTCTTCTTTTTCTACACGTCTTGATGAGAAACATGAAAGAATTCTTGAATGAACACAGATGAAATAATAGTGCTTTGTTTGTTTTTTTTTGTTACTTGACTAGACAACAGATGGAGAGATTTTTTGTTGACACGAAAAGATCTGAATTTTTCGTTTTTGAAAATCTTTTATATTTCTCTAAGAATCTTACGAATCAAACTAGACAAATGACAATTTTTCATGAAATATGCATTTATTTGATTCTATTTAAATTTAGCTAACGGAAATCCTTATCTTCAATTACGAACAAAGGAACCTCCATTACCATTTGTCTACAAGTTAATTTATCAAAATAATTTTCAAAATACAAAACTATATTCACTTATTCTTAATCAAAATCTTGATCGAGAATTGAAATCAATTTATCCTAGTATACAATTAATAGCACATGACTCGGGTACACCAACATTACACACACAATTATATTTAACATTGAATATAACTGATGTCAACGATTGTATACCGAAAATAAAAGGAAATTCAATAATTTATAATATCTATGAAAATAATTCAATTGGTTATGTAATTGATAAATTACTAGTTGATGATTGTGATTCGGATCGAAATGCTGAAATCGAATATCGATTATTAAATCATACAAATCTACTAATGATTAATTCTAAAACCGGTGAATTAAATTTAAATCAAAGCATTGATTTTGAGATGTTAAATACATTTCAACAAAAAAATGTCACAACAATCGATTTAGAATTTCTTGTCGAAGTAAAAGATCATGGACAACCATCTTTATCAAGTCAAACAAAAATTACACTTCGTATACATGATCGAAATGATCATTCACCTGAATTTGATAAAAGTCAGTCATACGATTGGAAATTTTCATCATTAGCTCTTCGACCAGGTTCTGTTCTTGGTCGTATACATGCATATGATTATGATTCCGGTTTACAAGGTCTTATACATTATTCTATTCGTTCCTTTCATCCATGTTTAACAATTGATATTACAACACTGGGCTATATTTACATTCCATATGAATCATCAATTTTAACGTGCACATTATTATCTTATACATTTGAAATAACCGCCACTGATCTTGACCCTTTTGACTCACGTTCAACAACACAGTTATTAACAATAAGTTTTCATTCTTCTTCAAATGTTAACTACAATAATAACAATTATTTCTTACCGAAACTCTTACCTTTGTCTATTCAACGTACAAAATTGGATGTAAATACACGAGGCCGAATCGCATTTATCATCGATATAACTACATTAAGTAATCAAACATATCAACCAAAACTTGTTTTTAATACTACAAATTTACTTTCATGTTGGAATATAAGTTCAACAGGTGAAATAAGTCTCGCTTCGTATCCATATATTGCATCACATGATTTACCATTATATATAGTTGATGAATATACGAAGGAGAGTTCCTTCATTAAACTTCATATTGATATATGTAATAGTTCAATATTAAATTCATGTCAAACAAATCTTTTTTCTGAAAATCGTACGATACTTATCTATGCAATTACTTCAGCTTTAGTGATAGTAATTATGTGTATAATTGTATTTTCATTGATTATTTGCTTATGTTGTGGCAAAAGTAAACATGGAAAAGAAATGCTATCATCAACGCATCATCAAAACTTTTTACAATACAATGAAGATTATAATAGTGAAAAGGTATACACGACTAGAATATATTTTGAATAGGATTCTAAATTTTTCTTCGTATAGACTGAAAGTTCAAGTGATCGATATAAAAGTTCATCGAATTCGACGATTCGTGAAGATGATCGTAAGTTTAAAAATTTTTCTTAGAGACAAAAAAAATTCATAATTGACAATGTCCGATGAATTTTCGATCTGATCAATTCAGTGAAACATCGGATAAGTTCATTCAGAATTCTTAGTGAAGAGTTGTCATAGATACGTTCGGCATTCTTTGTACTATTTCGTTCGTATCATAAACAGTGATAGACCATGTTGATAGAGAAGAACATATTTTATCGTATGCATTAGTGTCTTTAGAGAATGAGAATTCTAGATGTTTTTTTTATTTTTATTTAGACGATTCCGCGTGTGTCATTAATGGTCATTCATCATCATCAACTTCATCATCAAATGGAATATTGACAAAAAATTATGCATGGAGCAATAAAAAAGATTTATATCCATCATCATCAGAATATTATTATGATCTTAAACTAGCTGAATTATTACGTCAAAATCAACGTCAACCATGCATACGTTTGAAAGAACTTTCAATAAATCCACAATCATCAAGTACTGATTATGGTTTTAGCAGTTTGGAATTGTCAACATCTTCGTCAACATCGACATTACCAAATCAACATATTGAACTAGGCATTGATTCATTATCTGAAAAACAATTGCAAATAAAAAGTTTTATTTCATCGCGTGAATGTGTTGTTTAATACAGTTCTTTGTTCTAATTATATATTTGTTTGTCTTGCCATATAAAAATGAAATGAAACCTTTTCGAAAATAAATTCTATTGTATAGATATTGACCTAGTACGATTGAAAAACGAAAGAAGATGAAAGTAAACGAGTGCACTTGGTGGTGATCCATCGCTATAGACAATTAACACATTCAGTACACAACTTAACTTTGTCGTTTCAAAGCTATTTATATTTCTATGCTACAATTTATTGAATAAAAAAAATATTCATCGCTTTTTTGCGTGTTTCGAACATGTGATATGCGTCATACTATTTGATGGATGTCTACGAAGGGACTATAGTTATGTGTCAATAATACAATGTACTGCATATTACCACAGTTTTGATTTACTGAAAATGAATTCAATTCTCCATAGAAATTTTCGGTAGTTATTTTTCTTCTAGTTACATTTGTTGAAATCTGATCAATCATCAAATGACGTACACATCCTTAAACTTGAATTTCGTCAAAGAAAAAGATGATCTTTCAAAAGTCAAACGAAATAGATACTAAATTAGAATACTATAAAATTTATTTAACGAAACGAATGAATCAAGATTTTGTCAAATCTTTTAATTTGATAAACATAGTATGATTCATAGATATGTTCTCGTTCGTATCGTTTTGAATTGTAGTTGATTTGATAACATCACTAATCGAATAGATAGTTTAATATTGAAATATCAAGTGTGATCGTTATTTAAGAACGACACATACCTATGAGTAATAATAATATTTTATAGGTTAAAAACTAGGACATGCAAGATACAGTTTACCTATACTTACCGTTTCAAGGTAAAGGTGTCACAGTGGTTTCAATTATTCAGGAAATCTATGCATTGGCATCACTTCTTTTTGGACTTGTTGTTAACACTCTAGCCATTAGTTACGGTAGAACACGATTACGGTATCATATTATTACATATATTCAATGATCAAATGCTATACAAGTAAAATATCATTGTTGCAGTGAGAACCTATGAATAGCTTGAGTACTTCGTATACTATGTTCAATAGTAGGAACTGGAGCGAGTGTCTCAACAAGTACAGAAGTTAATGATCTAAATAATGGGGTATTTACCAATATCTATATAAAGATTAGCACCGTTAGTAATATGAAAACTCGAACATAAGCTACTCAAATGTAGAAACAATACAAGCTCGTGTAAAATTACTGATAGATAGTGAAACAAATAATTTAGAACTAATGAGAACATGATTATTTTGAGTTTCTAGTATTTTTTTATGGATAGCAGACGTCGTCACGCGAATTTGTCTTTGATTTCAAATCTTCTAGTTGATGTTATCCGCCGAAAGTACAAAATAGCAAAATTTGGTATTGATGATCTATCTCTACAACTAAGAGCACAGATTAACTATGACGTGATTGTAAACAACGAGAAGCAAGTTCAACCAATAGATATTGTATAGCTAGAGTAATGACTGATTCGTACCATCGTTTCATTTTTGTTACGTTGGTAGATGAATGCAGGCGCATGCAAAAAATGCCGTTTATTAAATCATACAAATGTTCTCATTCATGTTTGTTTGACTATTCTTGCATCAAGTATAGTTGTGTGCCATTGACTATGATGTTGTTTCTTCATATTGTCGAATAAAATGTATTAAACACAACAAATTCAAGATAGAGAATACCAAATGAATGCAATTTATATTTGTACGTATTCATATTATGACATTCCTTAAATTGAAGTCTAACAATAGATAATTTATTAGACATATGATGAATATTTAATTAAAAAGACACAGTTTCAACTTTTGCTCTCTTTTATATATTTGATTCAATACAATACAATTCTACATTAAAATAACTGATATATATATATATCGGTATAGAATCTCTAGCACAAGATTAGTATCATTGTTGTTGTTTTTCTCTTAGAAAATATTCGACATGAAAATTCCAAATACTTGCTGTTGTATTATTTTTGAGAAGGTCAATGCAAGTCGTTATTAATTTATCTAAACAGATACTGATTATAACAAATCACTTCAATAGTAGTCATATATAAGTAGTCTTTGTTTGTCTTACCTTGTAATAATACCCTTTGAGAAAAAATGGAATTGTGTACTATGTATTAGACTATTGATTCACGATGGCAAATGAAAGATGAAAGAATGCGAATCTATTCATCGGTGATCAATTTTTCATCCATTGACACATGTGTCCTGACTAAGAAATAAAAAAAAACAAACGACTGATGTTTGCAGATCGTTGTTCACAGGTGAGAAAAAGACTTGCAAAAATAAATCTCCATGCACAATGCATAGTATTTGACTACGATACAATCGAACGGATCACTTTCAAAGATGTCGTTCTCAACTGAAATTTACTTGTGTCTGTCGAAGTCACATGTTGTATCCATGGATAGTAAATCATTTGTCAAGGGCGATCATCCATGAAATGAATGAACAAAACGTTCATTAAGAATTTGTCACATCATTGAAATAAAGTTTAAGATGTCTATATTGAAGATTCTACACACGGTACATATCTTCATCAACCTAGTTCAACGTTATTGATTGAAATAATGAAGACAAAATATTAGATTTCTAAGGGAAAAATTTGTTTTACTCTGCAAAGTACAAATCTAGAGAGCTTTTCAATGACTCTAAATCGAAATGATTATATTTAATTCATATTAGATACTATTCAATAATTAAGAATGATTAATAATTCAATTAATATTATCGTAGAACGATGATTACTTGATTTGTCATTGATAAGTTAATGTGTGTGGTGTGATAACCTGAGGGTGCTCAAATAACTATTGAATAAATCGAGCAGACAAACAAAAACAAGGAAACAAATCTGTGTATGATATCTGTTTATCTCTTAAAACACAAACCAAAATCAGTAGAAAGTCGATCATATTCATGAAACGCTCTAAGATAAAATCATTCAATATAATTTAATACATACGACAGAATATGAATTTCGATTTTGAACTATAACAAACGCTTTCATGATTATCTATCCATGTTAATACAATATGTTGAACGAGCATTATGTACGTATTTGAACTAGTACTACGAAATCTTCTTAGATGATGTCGAAAAACATCTTTAATTCACCATCAGAATTTCATTGCCATAGCAAGAAAGATTGATGTTTGAATATTTTTGAAAATATTTGCTTAGATACTATATATGATCGAAACAAACAAATTCTAAGACGTCTTTACTTCTCATTGATGTAAACGATGAGTAATTAGATGTTTATGTTTTCCTCGTGTTAAAATTTATTTATATGAAAACTATCGAATGCATTAGTTTGTTCTAACAAAAATTTCATCAAATGAATATCAACAAGAAATAGAAGTTTATTCAAGATAAAAATAAATTGTCTGAATTCATAATTCAACTCTTTATTTTGTATTATTAAAATGATGTCAACTTTCCATGAATATTACTTAGAATATAAATACTAATTGAAAAATAGAATCATAGTAATTTAACGTAACTAGACTTGATTATTTCTCAATTTTAACAAATAGAATAGTACTGTATGTAGTGCGTTTTTTTTTTCGCTTTCAAAACTGATCACGTCATTAGTCATTATATTTTTATTCATTTTTTATACATATCCTCGCCTTTGTTGTTTCTACTTGTATTGTCATCGTTTTCGTATGTTTAGCAATAGCTATGTAATATGGATGAGATAATTTTTCGATTGCCAACTACAAAACATATTGATCAACCTTGAATGTAATAATAAACATGTGCAATATGTGATCTATGAAAATAAAGAATGTGACCTCATATAGGCACAAGTAATCAAAACGGTTCAACTGATTATCTTACTGTATAATATATTGTCTGTGAATGCATTAATCATATATTTGTTGAACTAATCAATTGAAAGATTTCGAATACGTCTATTATGTTCTTGGTTGAAAAATCATTTGTCTAGATGACTATTTGTTTTTAGAGTTTAAATAAGAACATCAAATCGTATTCTATTTATATATATTTTGGATTCGCTTCATTTATCATGATAAATCTTGTTCGTATCCATGCTACTGAATATATAATATTTCATATCTAAAACCATACATACGTATGTAACATCATAGAAGATGGTCAAAATTTGAAAAATATTGCGCATGAAATTTTTAGAATGGTATGATGATAATTTCTGACTAATCCGTGCACTTCAATCAAAGATTGCATCGACGAAATCTATATTGACTAAAACGATAATTAATAATGTTAAATTCATCACGTAACATTCGACCGAGATTCTTATCTCCCAAAGAATCAAATATATTGAAATAAAATCAAAAGCAAGCGTTGAGATTATTTTCAATAATCTTGTAAACTGTTGTTGTCCATCGAAGTTTGCCATAGATATGCAAACGTATGCCAGTAACTATGTTCACAGTTGCTCGAATCCTCTCCGTCGAACTATTTGAACACGACGACATACAAAATATGCTCATAGCATAACAGATATTGTTCCAGCATATATTCGATAGGAGTAGAACACAATGTTACTCTACGTACAATTTTTGAGAAGCATAGAATTCATCCAATAACGTACGTACTTTTCTGCTCGTATAATCGAGCATTATTGGCTATTCAGCGAACATGTGACATTAAGTTTTTCTTTTTCGATGATTTTTGCTTTTAACTTTTATGTTTTTTACAATTGATCTACAGAATAGTTCGTTTTAATCAAACAGCAGCACAATATCGAAAAATTGTCATAATGGAGAATAGTATATCTCATTAATCAAACTGAGTACTGAGTAGATGTGACCCAAATCATGTAATATGTTTGCACACGAATCGTATTCATATGACAATACAAATGATAGAGTTATCGCTGCAATAATTCAACGCTTTAAAAATAAACAAGATGATTCAATATCGCATTCACATCAGCTAAACACCAATAGTAACGTATTGAGAAGACTGGTCATTATTAACGAAATGCATCGAACAGAAAAAAAAACGAACTAAATTTATGACATTTAAATGATCGATTACTATCTATATCTATGTATTTCATATTCATATGTTTTGTATTCTAATAATGCATCAAATTTAATTCATTTATTAAAATGTATAATAAATATTAAGAACGGTATTCTTGAAAATAATAATATTCTAAATATTCTCTCTGTCATGTTGTACAGTATATTTGAGGAACAACAGTTTGCAAAGATACCGTAGCTACATGGTCAAATGTAAATGATGAATAAAACTATATCTATATTTATACAAAACAATAAAATTAACAAAAATTTTAAAACTCGAAATTTTTTTCATTTTTGTCTATCAAAGTAGCATAATCTTACTATCGATGAATATATCATAGAAATTTCCAAACAATGATTCACATATGCTTCTCAAGATATGCATGAAGAAGTATTAGTAACATCATGACAAATAATGTCTGTATGATGCATGTAATTCGTTTAATCATCAACAAAAATACATGATTCATCGACATTCCAAGTAAACTTCACACTTTATCGAGCTATCAATTGTGCAAGTCATAAAAGTATCCAACAATACATTATCAATCTTAAAGTTCGTTGAAATATTTAGGAAGACAGAATGACGTATAATACATATGTGGTGCCATTTGGAAGTAACCTTCGTGTTTCGTTTGCTTACAACTAGTGAAGGAAACGTTTTAGGTGTACTCTTTCGATGTCAATGATATTGCGCTTCTGTGCACTCCATGGCATTTAAATAAAAGACATGAAATGATTTTAGTTCCAATACAACTTTCATTGAATTACTAATCTTGACATGTATGCATTATCGAGGAGCGTGAGATTTCCAGAAATTGAAATTTTCATGTAGAGCAAAAATTCAGTATATTAACAATGCGATTGATCGTGTATACAGGATATGTTTTTCAACATGTTTCATAGATAGACAACCTCTGGATACGAATATAATTTTGTGTATAGAAGAAAAAAAACAAATTTTACCGAAATCTGATGTTTAGACAGACGATAGATAGAAATAAGTCAAATCTCAACATGAATCCGTAAGCACTGAGATTTATTTACTAGAACTGTATACAATTTTCTTTGACGCACAAGATCAGAAGAACACATCAGATGAGATTTTGTCGTATAGAGTATTTGAACAAGATTTATCTGTTTGAATAAATCAAAAAATTCTCATTTGAAAATTTTTTCGTTAACTAGATATCATTTGAAACTTCACAAAGATTGGGAATTCAACATAACAAGTTTAAATGTTCTAGACTATAACCATAGATATGAATGAAAATTATCATCAGCAAACAAAAGAGTTTCCTCTGATACTAAACTAGTCAGTTTGCTAAAATAAAATTAAGAAACTTAATGGAACAAGACGATTTCATCTAGAATTCTATAAGTCATATCGAATTGAATCATCGAAAAAAAATAAATAAAACGCTAGTTTCGAAGGTTATCTATGTGGTTGCTCGTCTATAGGCGAATAGTAATACGTAACGAAAACAAAAAACCTTCACTCCAATACATGCGTCAAGCATTTCTCTTTCTATATATTTCTTCAGTCATGCGTTGCATGATATGATGTTACTTTTTTTTCACAATATACTTATTTTTTTAAGGAAGGTATTACAACGCATTTCAGATAAGTTTTATTTAACTGCGAAAAAATTATATTATTGACGATAGTTATTTTAATACTCGTTCCTCAATTTACTTATTCAACATGGCGAGAAGTTATCATCTTTTAAAAATAGTTCTTCTCTGTCTAATAATAGCATTCGCTCTCATTCATCTGGGTGTTAGCATTGGAATTATTGTAAATTTTCGTCAATACGGTGATATATTTCAGCCACAAATAGGATTATCGTCCTATAATATTGCTATTAGTTTTTTTGCCTTGTTGGCTGGTGCTGTTGGGATGATTTCTATCTTCATGCATTCCGGAGTTATAAGTAAGTAATAATTTATGACTTTATAAAATTTTCTATTACTTCCATGAAAATTTCCTTTTCGTTGTGCTATAACAGTAATATATCTAGTTTTCATATAAAACAATATCGAACCTTTTGTGTAATTCATCATAGACCTACTTTTTTTCATAATAGACTCTTACTCATCGCATACATAGAATGAATCATGTATTTAATTTCATCAAGTGATATATGAATCAGATATTACGTTTCAGTTAGTAAAGAAAATGCTATGTTTTTAGTTATTAAACATTAAATTGTTTCTGTTTTGCGCCAGACATTATTTGGATTGCTTTTTCATGTAATTATCATAGCTTGTGTACAATTGTAAAGTATAGATCATTTTGTTTGATAATTTTAAAATTTTCAGATTCATTCCATATGTTGACACATCAATGATGCTAGGCTTTTCAGAAATGTGATTCAATTCTTTGTAATATTTTTGAAAGCTAAAATCTGAACAATATTATTCCAAGATGTAAAATCTATTGGTTGTGTTAGATATAAAAAAAATTATTTCCAAAATTTTATCATTAATCGGTTTAGCAAGGATGCTGAATATAATTGAACGTACGAACGTGCATGCAATAGATCAAATTTCGGAAACAATCTAGTCTGAACAATGGTACTGCATATTAACTTATCGGAGTAGTGGTTCTAAACTATCGAGCCAATGAAAGTTCTTGAATTTAGTTTGTCGTTCGATGAGATTCTCTTTTGTTTTTATACAAAACATTTCGCACCTCTCTAAATTCAGTTGTATCAGACAATTTCAGCGTTTTGCACAAATCCGTCACATTCACATGCATACAGTATAGTAATCTTAATTGATGGTAGAATCTTACTACTAGTTTGTAGTTACGACTTGCAGATCAGTTGTTGTCAAATGAGTTTTCATGCATTAAAAATGTACGATAAATTTGAGAAACTTCTACCAAATTCTCTGAAAGCTCTACGATCCAAATTTCTAAGAAAAATAGATATATGCATTGGCATCTATTTTTGAGTTAACATTTTTGTTTTTGTGGTAAATTTATCATCGAATGAATGAAAAACATTGTTTATTTACGCAACTAAATTGTTGAACACTTTCAATCCTTTAGAAAGAGATCCTGGAAAACAGTTTTGTTTGTTGCTAATGTATGATTCTTCTATTTCTATTGAAGATTCATTAGGCATTGTTAGGATATTTTGTTTCATATGACTGTAGATTCAATTTATGATTGATTGTCTGACAAAATGAATATTCTCTAAAGAAGTCAGCAAAGAAAAACAATAAATTAATACATAGCAATTAACGTTTAATGTCATGTAATTCAAATTAGATTTATAGTAACTTAACTCGTTTTCTTTCAAAGATATATTTTTACAGATTCAAAACATAGAACAAAATAACTTTTTATCATTATTTAGGTAAAGCCGCTGCTGGTTTATGTGCTTTCGTAGGGATTTTAGCGCTTGCTTCAGTAGTGACTGCAATCGTTATAAACTCGAAGTCGTTGACTTACGTAAGTTCACGTATGTCGGATAACATGGCTGCCTACGCATTTAATAGAGGTTCTGAAAATAAAATTGATCTTGTACAAACTAACTACAAATGCTGTGGTACGAATATGTGGCTTGATTGGGCAAATGTTAGATTAAATTCAACACCACCAATGATGAATACAACAAGTACTACCACAATTAGTACAACGAATACTACTGCTGTAGTTGTTGTTACCACTACAACTACAGTAGCTAGCACTATAACTACTACTACTACTACTACTGCTGCTGTTACAACGCCAACTACCACTCAAACTACCACTGTTACAACACCAACTACGACGGCTGCAGGAAAAAAAAGACGTAACTTAGACGCAGTGAGAAGTGATATCTCTGACGATTTTCTTCATCAACGTACACATTTATTGGATGGGTCTTCCCGACAAAAACGTCAAGGCCCAGCAATGTATGGTGGTATCAATAATCTGCCAATTGGATTCAGTGTTGTTTTACCAGAGTCGTGTTGTATGGATTCTGCAACTCTGACTAGTAATAGTTCAAATGCATGTAAGTTTTTAAAATTTACTTATATCATTCGTTTCCGACAAAAATTAAAGGAGTAAATCTGTTTGTGATTCACAGATTGTCTATCGAGTATTAATGGTGTGGCCAATCATTTTTTTGTACAAGGATGCTCAAAACCACTTGATGTTACGGCTGGAAATCAAGCAATGGGTTTTGGCGTTATCAACTCTTTTCTTGTTGTATTGGCATTTATGAGTGCACCTTTGCTATTCGAAACTCCAACCTCATCTTATTAGTTTACTATTCAAGAATATCTATAATTCTGCTTTTGTGAAAACGAGTATCCTGGTGTGAATAATTAATATGATAAGAACGACACCATTGTTACAATATTTTAATAAGATACATTTCACTTTTAATTAACAGAAACTCTACATTTTCACGCCTATGTGTTCTTCATAAACTGAAATACTTATTTTTAATTGTTATTTTCATTTTCTATTATTAAACATGTATTTCTACTAATAATTTATTAGTTGTTTCTTATATGATAGTATTAAATTCTGTTTAAATCGTGCTATTCTAATAAATACTAATCTTTGCATTTTTTAGCCGAGAACATCATTTCTGTTTAGTCATGATTCACTCATACAGTATTACTGGCACAAGAGACGTAAATAAAGAAAACTAATAATATGAGCATATTAGTACTTGACTTATGTTCTTCGTAGATTCCATTGTGAAATTTAGTTTTGAGGCTTTTTTATTCTACTGCATTGATTTAGTGAGTGTTTAAAGTCGTTTTCAAAAGAAAACTATGAATTTGACACTGTACTTGCTGTCTAAGTTATTTTTGTTTAAAGCACTTTGATTCTTTTGCTTACTGTGAGAAGTCACGTAAGATGCATCTTTTTGACGATATATCTCAAACAAATAGTGAGCGCTAAACCGTAGGAAATGCCTCCCGGGATTCAGTTATGATCACAGCAAGATAAATTTTGTTCGACGTAAATCCATTTAGATTATACATTATTGAGTATTTCTGACTCTAATCAATTCGATTACATCCCTCTGAAAGACCAACTACTGAGAAACGAATTAGAAAATTTTCACATAATATTGAACATTATTCTTATGACTGACTTTTACTAATTGGATCAATATAAGACAATACATCCTTCACACATTTCTTTAACGAATGGAATAGTCTTAATGCAGTTCCCATAGTACATTCAAGTAATAAGTTGACCAGGAGAAACACGGATCGAGAATATTATTGTGACTCCTCCAGTTCAAGGATATAGAATATTAACACATACACCCTCATGTTTACAGTAAACGATTAAAGTACCCCAGCTGTACACATTAAGCGTTCACATAAGGCATTTATTCCGTTGTACAGTCTAAAGCCAATCATCTACCAATATATGATATGCTCAACTCCAACATTTTCTTTCTTTTTCTTATTATGCTGACATATCTTTGTTGAAAATGTCAGCTCAGGTAAAAATATCAGATATTAGACCTTGTAAGATTAGATGAAATATCTTACAAAAATTATCGTCTCAGACAACTTGCAGCAAATCATACTGTAAGACTCTAGTGAAGATCTTGCTCTCGCATAAGGTTTTTTCGATACTATTACAGTGAGATTTGATAGAACAACAAGATCTATATCAAGAATTTTAGAGTAAGAATCGATGAAAGACTTATGAGACCACTATTACCCTCTGATTTTACAATCTGTTGGTTTGATCTGGAAGATGTCGGTGGATCATCGATTTAAGACACTTCACCGGTTCAAGGTAACTGAATACCCAGGGCAAATAACCAGATGTTAAGATCTGATAAGATTCTGCATCTGATCTTGTATGATCTTGTAAGATCAGACGAAAAATCGTATGAAAATCGTAGTCTCTGAGATCTTGCATCAGATCAGATATTCAGATTCTTGAAAGATCATACACATGTATAAGATCTTTCCAGAATCTGACTGTGAGATCTGATGTAAGATCTCAGAGACGACGATTTTTTGTCAGATTCTTGTCAGATTTCACGCATATTCCAAGATCTTGTATGTTGTTCATAAGATCTTGTGTCAGCGTTTTCGACCTGGGTAGTCTATCATGAAGACTGACAGTTTTTACAGCAGCTCTTTTAATAAGAATCTGCTAAAGACCTTTCGTGTGTATTGTTTTTTCGAAGATCATCTTTCCACACACCTACTTTCATATGGTAAGATATGCGAGTAGCATACATATCATTTTGACAAAAACAATCTTTCATTGGCAAAATAACGTGTTATGAATGTTCTACTTTAACAAGATATCAATTTCTGTACAATGAAAGATAGATCCATAGTATTATTAGATCATGTAATGATATCAAGGTCCGATGACTCATGCTTTCTATGGCAGATTCAAAAGAGACTAATGCACTTTGGATATGAATATCAGACAATACATTCCATGTGATGAAAACATATCAGACATGGGATTGGTTTGCATTTTTGCCCAAGCTAATGGAATCGAGAGAATTTTTCAGGTCTCTAAGCTAATCGAACAGATCTCATCCCTGAAACATACGAAAATATGGAGAATTTTATTTTGATTCAAGCTTACTACTTCTTGCATGGGTCAAATTTTTCAGAAGCTTGTTTGAAGCAAAATACTTTGAGAGTCAAAGAAATTTTTCGGTTTTTTTTCTTCTTATAATGGTGTTACAGATAAATTGCTCTTCTTCTTCAACAATTATTCATTCAGTCTTTATTTATAATCTGATGTGTTAACGTCAGTATCTGAAAATTTAAGATAATCATAATTCGTTTGTCGTATTATTCTGACGATTATAAAGATTATTTATCCTGTCATTTTTGTAACTTTAAACAGTGTTAAAGGAGATTGTTCGTTTAACTGAAATGTCTTGGACACACAATTTGTAGTGTATCCAAGGATATTGGCATCTATTTATTATGATGTATTAAATATCATTAATTTAGGTTTCTTTTTTAGGCTACTAAATATGGTATTGTGTCCAAATCTCCAAGCCAAAAGCTCGAATAGAATAATCTCGGAAACTCCCCGTTAAGCCATATAAAAACTCGAAAGAATAAATCATCGAAAACAAGTTTCGAAAAAAAATGTTATGGCTTATTGACCCATCTAGCTGTGGGAATATAATAACAATAGTTTCTCTAAAAGTCTTTGTTTTGGCAAGCTCATCGTGATAAATTTGACCAACCGCTATTGGCTTTCCACCGACTCGAGTTTTGATGTTTGTCAACATCTTGCTAATCTCTTATCGCTCAGGTACAAGTCCATGAATATGACCATTTTCCATGTATTGAAGAAACTGACCATTAAAATTCAAGTTAACATCCGTCTTGCACAATTTCATCTCTTGCATATCTGATAACTGACTTTTGTTTTGTTGATAAATATGATCACAGATAATAAGAAGACGTTTTTTCTTCTTCTAACTAATAATAAATGAGATTGCGGGTGAGTTAACTGTATTGCTTGATGACATGATTGCAGTGTAGATGTAAAGAAAATGAAAAAAGTCAATAACGGATGTAAACGAAGATGATGTTTATGAAAAATTCGTCAAGAAATAAATGAATGTAAATAGTTTGTGCGATATGGATGGTGCGCACGTAAAAGAAAAGAAAATAGAAAAAAGCAGCCCACTCATACAATATCAATTTTAAATTGACTAAAGTGATGGCAGAAGGAAGGGACATCTTTCGCAATGCTTTTTTCGACGTTTACTCTTTCGGGATTTTGTCGTTGGAGATTTGGACAGCGATTCCTAACTATAACTAATGTTATGCACCAGTTCAATCTCGGACATAGTTCATCAATGATAGAATATTTCAATCGCACCATCAAGGAAGATTTAGAATAACATTGGTCTATGCTAAAAAAAGAATCTTATTTTTTTACATTATCTTTAATATATAGTATAGCAGATTCGATAAGATTTTTAATAGAAAATAGTTTAAAATCAAGCGGCAAGAAATTTGAAATAGGTTCACTTGATATGAATGATCATCAGTATTCATAGGTAGAGTTTCATTATTATCTTGTCTGGTAAACGAAAATTATTGGACGACGTCATACTTTAAAAATCTCTGATAACTCTTCTTTCCCAATATAAGACTCGATTTTACTTCATATCACTAGAGTATAATACATCCCATTTAACATTAACCGGCACTTTACTACTAAACATGATCCGTTACTTACGACATGGGATAGATATTGCGATATTCTGTTTTATTATATTACTACTACCAGTAGACTTTAAAAAAATGAATGCATTTCACAAACCATAATAAAACATTCCTGATGAATCAAAAAAATTTGAAGAGTCTTTTTCATTAACGAATAAACGAGTGAGATCAAGCCTCAACTACGTTGTTGAACATGGAAAATCTGAGTAGAAATTATTCGTTTTTTCTGAAGAGAGCAAGTTAAACGAAGCTGTTAGGTTAGAAGACTCTGTCACTGCCTATCGCATGCTTCTCGTTACATGGGACAACAACCAGCTCATGGATGAATATTACTTTCCTCAAACAAGATTTGTACTGACTTATTTCCATAGGCGCAGCTCGGTCTTTACGGCACAGGATGGGAGGTCGCGCTCAACATGATCTCCACTATTTACGTTCCTGCTTATTTCTTATCTTATGTTGATTTGATATAAATTAGAATTTTTCGAAATTCCAATTGGCTGATGTACATCAATAGATGTTGATTGATAGCCAGAAATACATCTTCTATGGATAGGCCAAACGAAACTCGACTACTTTTTTTCCAAGACAGTAGTATACCAATAGGAAAACGAATAATTGGTGAAGTGAAGCGAATAGAAATATCACCAATTGAATAGAATAAGCAATAAATAGAAAAAAAAAGGAAGGAAAGTATATTGTACATATTTATAATGAGACTATAATGGTTGCAGTATGGAATAGATGTCATTAGTAGCACAATATAAATGATTCATATATTTACTTTTCTGCTATATTCATTCATTCATTCATGTAATTAAAATCTTAGATATTTTTAATTTCATATTTATCTAAATATGATTCCCAAACACAATGTTCTCCGTATCGAATACAGAGCATAACAAAAAAAAAAATTCGGTGTTGAATCATTTCCATGATCTTCAATGTTTGTTTCTTATTTGTTCCTTATACTTTATCTTAGTTGTTGAAAGATTTCACTATTAAAACAATTTATTTTCAATGTGCCTTTTACAAGATTTGCTTGTACTCTACAGTTTTAACAACGACATCAACCATACTATCATTTAGAACACATTGAAAATCTTTGTTGTTTTTATTTGTTTCTAGATGCAAGACCTAAAGGTGATTCAAACGAAATTAAACTCTGATCTTTTTTCAACAACACAAGAAACATGTTTCGCAATATGTCGTGTACAAGATGCAGCAAAGAAGTCGAAAGAAAAAATGTATATTTTATGTGCCTGTAGTAAGTATTTGACTTTGTAGTAGACTAAATAAACAGATGCATGTTCACTATAGAAGTATTCGAAGAATAGTTAATAAATTGATAGAAAATGATAATGAAATAGTAATTCGAATCAATAATAAAGTTAGAAATATCTTTTCATCGTTGTTTTAAACAAGGAACTTACCAATACATTTAAAATGATGTCGAGTTCGATCTAATGGCGTAAATGGAAACCTGTCAAGATTTTAACTACAACAGTAATATTAATATCTATTCTAATTTGCATATCCTATAGAATAGCATACTTGTTTTATGATATTCTTGTGTAAATCAGTCATCGAAAATCTACTTCAAATTATGCATTATGTTTGCATGTCGTCATATTTTATCCAACAAAGTTTAGAATAAAAATATATTATCATATGCAAGGTTCACTTGACAAGAATAAATGACAGAAGCGTCTCATCTGAAACCTATTGAAGTTTCTGTAATAGATTTTAGTGTCTCATATGAAATGATGGTTGACAGATAACTGTCGTTGTTCATTTGACAGATACTTATTTCAAGTTGGTTTCTTTCAATTTGAATACGACATATTTGCAACGATAGCAGTATTATCTACTTGCAAAAGATTAGACAAACGCGATTCCTTCGGAATGTCTGATTTCTTTCGCTCTCAATCAAAGAATCATACGGGTTGAACTAATCAGCTGATGGAACATTTTTTTTTCCATGGAAAAAAAATATACTCTCATCAGGTTCTTTTGAACTTTTTTAAGAATGAATAAGATGATCGAAAAAAGTTGAATAAAATCTCAATTTTTATTTTGTTGCAAAATAATGTGTACCTAAGTTAATTCTGTTCTATGATGTAATCTTTAATAAATGCTTACACGTTCATTTAAATATTTTACAAATTGATTTTAAAAGATGAACAGATTGATGATTCAACACTTTTTATCTAATCATCTTAGTTTCAATAATTACAGACAGACCGAAAAAATTCGAAATTATTCAAAGCAGTATCTTCGGCGCTTGTTTTCCTCGAAGTATTTATAAGATTCAAAGGGAATATCATAGGACACATGGAAGTCTCTTATTTTGAATTGTTTCAAATTAGAAATCTTGTTATAGAAAATTATGAATAGAAAGTTCAATAAGCAATTCAAATTATTGATTATTCGAGAACAAAAGAAAAGCAATACTGCATAAAAAAGAATAACTCATTGATAAACTCTCATGTCATACTGTTTATAGTTGTATATATAAATCTTTACAAAGAATTTCGTTATAGATGATGTTCGTAGGTTTACTTTTTGTATTCGATTTCACATATCATTTCAATTCTGTTTAGTTTATCAAAAAGCAGATCCACAACCAACACTACATCTAGTTCGTTTGGGTGAAAAATCAAATGAAATAGCTAAACGGAAAGCAAGTATCATACTATCTCAAATAAAAACTATTGACTATTTACCAACCTCGAATGATAAACGTCAACAACAATCACCACTTGGTATTGATATAACAACAACCGAACGAGAATATTCATACATCGCTGCGACATCCGAAGAAAAAAAAGAATTTTTTATTAATCTAAAAAAAGTTTGTATTCAATATAACGAATAATTATGTTCTTCACTTTTTTATCGTTTGATTTTTCTTTTATTTCTATATTAGATAACCGATCATTATTTAAAGCATAGTAAAGATAAACCAAACTATCTCAATAGTCCTGTTGAGAATAATTTACCAGCTAGTGAGTAATATTGATCATTTAAATTGCGATAACACGAGAATAACAATGAGAACTTAATTTTATCGTTGCAGATGAACAAAATCGTGAACCATTATCGAATCAACCCTCAACACCTGAAACATGGGATGCCATAACTCAACAGGAAGAACAAGATTTAACAAATCTTATGTCAGAATATGATTTTGCTATTAAAGATGCTGAACGATTCGTTGATATGCTTCAACAACGTTTAACTGATCTTGATGTGGTAATTGAAAATAAAAACGATATGTCGATTAACAAAAATCAATTATTATCATTTCATTTTATTCACTTAGGCAAATGTTGAAACAGTAATGGCATCAGAAAAAGGCGCTGTTCAATTGATGAATATGTTAGATAAAGCTGTTGAAGAAATTTCTAAAATTGATGGTCGTTTAGGTCTTTATGAAAAAAAATTAAGTGTATGCTAGAATATCATTTGATTTCATGTGAAAAATTCAAAAACGAATTCATTTTTTCATCTTCCTATAATAGACAGTAGCTGATGCAGTTAAAATCATGAGTCGAAAAGATTCATTAATACAAATTGAAACGGCTAATATACAAAAATTAACTGAAGCACTTGAAAGTTTACTCGTAAGATATTCGAACGTTTGTTTCAAAATAAATATTTTTTTAATATTGACAAAAACAAAAATAGGAAATGCAAGATTTTTCTGATGATTATATTAAATTATTACAAAATAGTGATTTAATAAATGATAATGATCGAACAATATGTATACAAGCAGCAACATTATTAACTCAAGCATTAGCCGTACAATTACAACCAGGTTTCAATATTGAAAATTAGTAGCAAAAATTATTGTACATTGGTTTTGTTTAGGAATGGAAAAAATGGCTGCTATAAGACAACGACGAGATTTACTCGAACAAACTCAAAAAGCATTTTCATTACGATGTAAACATTTTCTTAGTAGTAAATTTGTTTTTCATGTAAGTAAATTTTAATTGATGTTAGTGATCAACTGTAAATCGATAAAATTATGTATCGAATTAGTTACTACTACTGTTTTCTTCTACACCAATGTCTCGAGAACGGACATTCTTAATGAGAAGATAATATGTGCGTTATTTTGAAATGAGCTACGGTAATATTCTTCGTTGTAAGTCAGACTGGAAAAAAGATATGTTAAGCAACATTGTTGAAGTAAACTGACGAAACGAAGAAAGTAGATTTGAGTGTTTATGGTGAGCGATGATGGGCTGTTTGATTATGACACGTATGTATCGAAATTAACATAATATTTATCGAGCAGTTCGACCATTGAACGATTAGATTATAAATCCTATGCAATAATATGATCAGTGATGATTTTCATCTCTGCTACTAGAGGCATACGATAAAATATTAGACAGAACATTACTTGTTCAATATAACTAGATAGAATCTAAAATTGAATTCATCAGTAAAAGTAAAACATAACTATACTGAATATTTCTCATATACTAGTAAATGACATCGGAAATGCTTGTCTTACCGAGAATGCATTCGATATATAACTCACTGTTTGTTTCAGATTAATGCTGCATACAACTTCACCAAGCAAAGTTACAGTGCATAGATTATTGATTAGTCTTTATGAACAAAGATGATAAGCGAACTACTAAAATACTTTTTTTTCTGCCTATTTCTTTCTCACTATCTAACATGAATTGAAGTAAATGCATATTTATAAATTGTAGATCACAGTCATACACTATGGGACCCATGTCGTCAGAATCTGAAATCTTATGAATTTCAGTTATCTTAAGATGTGCATGTCATAGATTCAAAAATTTAGAATCTTACTGTCATTTACTGAAATCAATCTTCTGCTATTCTCAGTATTCATTCGGTAGAATATGTCACACAGAAGGGTTTCGTTAAACGTAGGATAGAAATAATTTCATCTGAGTATCGAAAAAACTCGTTATTGTTTTTGATCTAATTGCAAATAAGATTGTTTTCCTACAATATACAACGAGGATTAATTAGATTCTTCTATCGATTTAATTTTTATTTCTGTTTTAGTGTCAAGATTATGGTGATCGATATGAACAAGGTGCTAATGAGTTGCCACGTCATAGCGAAAAAATAATCAAACCACTTATGCCTTTCGGTCCATTGTGTCAATGGTTAAAAGTGTCATCACCTGCTCATTTTAAAGATGTTTGTCAGGTAATTGTTAAAAATAACATGAACTTTTTTGTTTACATTCTTTTATTTTTCAAGGCTTATGTTTCAACAGTTCGTCAAATTTATACGAAAGAAATTCATGGATTCTTCGAAGCAGCTAGACAAGGTGTCACACAACGTACTGTTTCAATACCCGACAAAGAGAAGCGTGCTGGTAAATGAAAATCTTATTTAAATATTGAATTTGCTGACTCGACAAGGTATATTTAGTTGGATCTGTTTCAACATTGAATACAATGCGTAGAGATAAACAAAGTAATCAAACTTCAATCAGCTCTTTGCAAGATTTTGATCCATTTTCACTACGAAATTCAACCAGAGATTTTCGTATACAATGCGATAAAGTAATTGAATTTGATTATTAGAATGAAATTCATAGTTATTTGCCTTGCTTTTATTTTTTAATGAAAAGATTTTTGAACGTGTTCTCAAACAAATCGCACGTGTTGTACGCGAAGAACAATTGTTCTGTGTGAATTTTTTTAATTTTCTGGAAGAAGAAACTATTTCTAATGAAGTAAGTTATCAGCAACAAAACATTTTTTTTGTAGTAGTTAACAGAAAGATAGATTCTTTCCACGCCACACATTCTTCTAGCAATACCGTCTTGACGACTCTGAAAAGTACTGCTTTTAAAATCTAAGAAGATAAAGGTTTACTTGATGTACTACCAGGGGAAATGATTTGTACCAATAGTTATATATATTAACAGAATATCATGAACTTGACAACTATTAGCATTGAACTGAATAATTCATAGCTTCCAATCAACATTGTAAGTGTACGTTTTTCAATCTATGAGAAAATTACATGCACGTAGAGGAAGTGGTCAACTACAGAATTGCTAAAGAGTTAGGCTTATCCTTTCAATAGTCATTCGTGACATGTGTTTGTCAGAGATGGTTTACGTGACATAATTTCTGTGACTCAAATGAATGATTTCAATATTTAGATGTTGGTATTTCTGGTAACTACCCCCTAAAAGAATGGGACACATTTTAGAATAGAAAATCGGTCGGATCAGTTTTATGTTCAATAGAGTGTAGTCCATATTTTATTCTTGATTTTGTCTTTAGAATGCACCAGAATCAACAGAAAGTATCGAAAATTTCAGTTCATCAGGATTAAAGTATGCCATGTATATTTTTTTTATTGTAAATTTGACTTTCATCATCGTTTTATTTATAGACAAATGCTTTCAGACTTATTCGAATCATTCGATAATGAAATTAAAACGTTAATTAATCACATAAAAAGTTTTGACCCATTGTATGTTTTCTCTTGTTTTTATTTTTTAATCATTCACAAAGATATATATATATATCTTTATTTGTTTCTGTTTCTTTTTATTTTAAGTACGGTCCTTTATCTATATGTTCGTATGAGTGAAAATACGATTGCTGTACAGAGTTTTGGAGCATTTCTTAATAAATTGTTTGCTGGAAATTTGATATCTCTTAAACGAGAAGTCGATAGTTATATTGTAAGTCTAATTTATGTTCTTCTGATTTGAATGTTTATATCAAATTTAATTTAGAGTGACATATGTGCACGTATCAAAGACTACCGTCCAGCTAGAAATCGCCGTGTAGGAATTTTACCATTCGTAAATTATTTTGCAGTGAGTCCCTGTTCGTTTTTGCGTAATACTTATGTCTCACTTTATTGATTTTAGGAGTTCAGTGAAGAAGCAGAAATCGTATTTGACAAATCAGCAAGAGTTGGCGATTTACATAGAGTGTATAAAAATTTAGTAGGTGCAATATTCCAAGGCATTGAAGAATGTGCTGCTACAATGACTCATGAGGCTAAAACCCCTGACTCAATTATTCGACTTGGTAAGCATGAAAAATTATCGTTTGACTTTATTAAGATGAAAGTATTTAACGTAAGAACAAACAGTACATTCTTCGCTTTCAATTGTTCCTTGATAACTGTACAATGATGAACATTGTAAGAATCGGACGAGAAAATATAATTATCGACAGACATAGCTTGACAAACAACTCGCCTCTTTACAAACACGCATCAGTGATACTTCTGGATTATTAGAAAATCAGAGTCGTTGTCTTCGGTGCCAATTGTTTCCTTCTGAAACATTGATAAAAGATAATTGGACAGAGAAAAGATGCGATTGCCTCATTCGTTATCTCTATTCAACATCAAATAATGTGTATCATTCATAATCAGATCACAAAAATTCTAAACATATGTTTGACAGTATTCGACAATTTATTCTTATCTAGGTTTTCCAATCTTACCAGTTCAATTTTCTCGGTCTTTGAAACTTGTTCATAGAGGCCAATGTTCTTCTTTGATTATTAGATACCACACCTAATCTCGAAAATATCATTCCTTACAAATTATTACTGTTCAAACACGAATCAGTTAGTACGAAGGAAACCATTCAATAAAGAATTTCATTAGATATCTTGTCTTAGATTTCTATAGAATCATGTTAATCTATTCGTAAACTATTTTTTCAAAAGTTTCTTGACAGATTTTAAGAACGAAATATTGCAAGACATATATTTTTTGTATGAATTAAATTGGCTTCATTTTTCACAGTGAAATCAGCCATGGAATAGAAAAATTTGCTATCATATTAAACAATTGTACTAATTCTCTAATTTGAATCAATAAAATAACCTCCTTGTAAAAATATTTGTCGGTCTAGAAATCTCGTACGTTTAGATTTAGCTACCAATATTAAAAATCAACTATATAAAAACATTAGAATATTTGAATTTTATGTATAGCTGATAATCGTCTCTGTCGAAGATAAAAGTTCATCCAAAAGTGATGAATAGGAACTAGTCAATTGGTTTTTTGCATAATGAATGGGTTTCATTTTTGAATCGAATTTAATGAGTATATTTTCTTTTCGACTAAGCTACAATTTCATCATGCGAACGATCAACGTTCAACAAATATGTCAGCATCCGAAAACGATGTTATTCTTCGTGTATGTCATAACTAACAAGCGAAGATCTATATTCGATATTCTGTCGACATTGCTTTCTTCTAGTCTTGAAATGAACAGGATTGATTGGTATTATAACTGATTCACAAAGTGAGAGTGATAGACGTAATTCAAGTATAAATAAAAACTCCATAGAATGACTAGTATAATCAATGTTCATCAGTCATGCAAGTCGAATGCAATATCAATGATTACAAGACGAAAACTGAGTTTGAGTTTTTATTTTTTTCTAAATAGAATCTAAGATATTTCGAAGATCGATTCATTTTGTTCTTTATTTTTTCGTTTTATTTTCAACATAGAAAACTATTATCAAATGCAACGTAAGTAACATAGAATATCATGCGTTTATAGATGTTTCGCATTAATCCATAATTTAGATATAATGGGTATCAATAAACTATCTGTATTGGATAGTGAAAAACAAGAAGCAAGAAAAAATCATAATGCTGCAAAAGATGAATATGAACGTGAATATTGTCGATTTCCGTTCGAACGATTACATGTAAGAAAAAAGCAACTACAAATCTAGTTTATTTTCTATTTTTATTCTTATTAGAACTTTTTTGAACGCGTCGATGAACTTCGTAAACGCTTAGCTAAAGATGAAGATGTGCAATTTCAAAGCGATTGCAGCATTATTGAACTACGTCGTCTTGTTCGTGAACATCCACCAAAAGAAGTATACATATATATATATATATATATTTCAGTCTTCACTTTATGTCTTTGTTTTTTTAAATACAGGTTAAACGTGGTTTAGAACATTTATATAAAAAAATTGAAAAACACCTATCAGAAAATTCATCTCTTAATCAAGTGAGTCCATAAATTCATTTTTTTCCATGCTAAGAAAAATTTTAAATACTTTTCATCGCAACACGAGAAGTTCCAGACCTTCGAGAAAAGTGTGAACTCGTTGCTAGTAACTTGTTTGCTTTTCTTTACAACAGTGCAACTAGAGAACGAAGACTGTAATTTTGACAGACTCAACATGTTTTATTCATTTCATGTCAGCTGATTGAGACAATCTACAGCAAGAAAATAATATCATGCTAAATTTATGCTGAGTCATTCAAGCCTCTATCTTCATTGTCACATGTGCTTGAGTTGACATGTGGACGACAGATATATTTTCAAATAACAAGTTCTTACGATGACTGATAGATATTCCATCGTGTAGAGAAATATTTTCACTGACACTTCAATTGATCATAGTAGAAAGTCCTCTTTTCTTTAAATTTGCAAATGAATAATTTGATTGTTCGGTAAGATGATCCTTATATTTCTCGTAATCTTTATCATATCTTCAACTATTCTTGTTTGCGTTTACAGAACGAAAGAAAGAAGGTTGCAAATAAAAACTCGGTAGCATAATTTTTAGACCTGTCGTAAATAAATATAATACGAAAGACAAGAGCATTGATAAGAATATGCATTGGTCATGCTTTTTTTCTGTTACATAGGTAATATGGCATGATATTGAAATGCTTGTAATAGAAGAACATCAACGGATGACAAAATTAATTCAGCTTTGTTATCCTAATTCAAATATTCAACTTGAATTTACGGTAGATCATTTGCTAGCGTTTTTTACTGAAACAGCACATACTTCATTGTAATATCATTTTCTATCTGTGAAATTTTATTCATTGAACAAATACATTCCTTTCATTTGTCTTTTCTTCTTTTCAGCGGATAATTCTTTTTTGGATGTGCCGGTTATCGCTAAGTGGAGCTTCATATCTTGTTCTTTCTTTCTCTGTTTGTTTCGTTTTCTTTTTCTTATTGTTACATACAAATGATTTTTTTTTTGCTATTTATTATTCATATATATTATTATCACATACATCAATTTGAATGTCTTTGTAAAGATTTGTTTCTGATTAAAATTAGTGAACGTTGATTTATTTAATTTTCAGATAGTTCGACAAACTTAATAATCTACAATGAAAGACGATCTACTCTTTAATCTTGATCATGGTTATGCCGAAGGTCTATGTCGAGGTTTTAAAAGTGGAATTCTAAAAGCAGCTGATTATCATAATCTAGTACAATGTGAAACACTTGAAGGTATTATACAAAGACAATAGTTGAATTTCATTTTTGTCAAATGAAAACCAAATCGATTTGATTTATATATGGTTTTTCACTAGATTTGAGACTTCATCTTCAATCGACAGATTATGGAAATTTTCTGGCCAATGAAGCAAGTCCTCTAACGGTAAATGTTATTGATGATCGTTTACGTGAAAAACTTGTACAAGAATTTCAACATTTACGAAATGTTTCATATGAGCCATTGTCAACATTTATGGATTATATAACGTAAGTTTTTAAAATGCGAATAAAATATTTCAAATAACATCATCTATTTGGTAAAACACAGTTAGACGTGAGTTCTTAGATAGCTTCAAAGTACTGTTATATATTCTATAGATTTAAATGAATTCTTGTGGAAATCAAACAAAAAAGCATTAAGAGAACAACTGCTGAAGAATCTTTACACTCTCATACTCTAAACTTTGCACAGCAAAATTTGATGCCTAATTCAAAGCTTTGATTCGAATTCATTGCCAACGAATCCTTTGCAATGAGTATTAAATTTTCTAATAATCACACATACTTTAAACTATGAGAGTGTATGTATTCATCAAAATTGATAATAGATATTTTGTTGCCTTGTATAACGAAGTCAATTCGTATTAATTACATGTCGATTTTTGATAGATATGCGTACATGATTGATAATATTGTGTTGTTAATAACGGGTACTCTTCATCAACGTGCAATTGGTGATCTTTTACCACGATGTCATCCTTTGGGAAGTTTCGAACAACTTGGAGCTATTACAGTTGCTGATACACCAGCACAACTTTATACAGCCGTACTTGTTGATACACCATTGGGTAAATACTGATAAATCAAAGTTCTTTTTGAATAAATGTGTTTCGTTCTTTTCTAGCACCCTATTTTATTGATTGTATTTCTGAGCATGATCTCGATGAATTAAACGTCGAAATTATTCGTAGTACACTTTATAAAGTATTGAAAAACAAACCAACATAACTTCAATTTCTTATTCTTCATTCTATCGTTGAAATCGAATTTTCTAGGCCTATCTTGAAGATTTTTATAAGTTTTGCGAAAAAATTGGTGGCACTACTGCTGAAGTTATGTGTGAAATTCTTGCCGTATGTCATGAAGAGTAGAAAACAAAAAGAAAATGTAATAATATGGTGTCACGTTTTTAGTTTGAAGCTGATCGTCGAGCATTTATGATAACTATTAATTCATTTGATACGGGACTCACACAAGATGAACGAGCAAAACTTTATCCCGCATGTGGTCATTTAAATCCAGATGGTTTACAAGAATTACGACGTACTGATAGTTATGAAGGTGTTCGAGATGTGGCTTCTCGTTATCCAGTTCGTCATAGTTGTTTTCAATAGATTAGTTTTTTTTCTGTATTCTATTTATTTTAGCAATATAAAATTTTATTTGATGGATCCGGAACAAATACAGGTGATAAAACAATTGAAGATAAATTTTTTGAACATGAAGTAAAAAAATTGAAATTTTGAAAGGAGAAATTTAGTGAACACATGCGTTATTATTTAGGTTAAATTAAATATGAATGCATTTCTTCGTCAATTTCATTTCGGTATATTTTATGCATATTTAAAATTAAAAGAACAAGAAAATCGTAATGTCATATGGATTGCTGAATGTATTTCACAAAAACATCGTGCACGGTAAATAAAATTCTTTAGATTCTCATAAGATGAGACGAAATATTTGCAGCATCAAATATTTTGTTATGAACTCATTCTTCACCTTCTTGACATTTCATCTTGAGTTGATCAAAACGTATATGCCAAAGATTCTTTTCTGTGACTGCTTTACTAGATTTACGATTCATTCTAAAGAGTACCTAAGAAATAGCTCTCATGAAGTGTGGATAGCTATGAATTGATTAGTCGACTGAAAAATTCATTTGTTGAGACATTTCAATTCTGCGAGTGAACTTAATTTTCATGACATGTTTGTGATCAATTATTAGAAACTTATTGTCTCGATTGGTATTCTTATTGAGACTAGATTTTGAGCTCGGACAGATTGTATGTATTCGAGGATTTTTTTCTCAAAGATACATATATGAATTCAATATAGAAGAATATAACCGGTGTTTTCTATCGATTTCTTTCACATTTTTTAGTTAGAGAAATTCATTTTTGTTATTCACCAGAACCAATATCCGAGTTTTACATTCGTTTAAAACTTGTCGACAAGTTTTAACTATCGAAAAACAAGAATCTTGTGGACAGTGTTCCACTATTGAAGCACAAATATTCTTAAGAGGAACATCCTGTAGATTGTACACTCTTGTCATACTTCACTATTAGAACGAGAAATTAGCCTACCTAGTCTAGCTGTTATTTTAACTACTGTACGAAAGTTCATCATACAATATTTTGAAGCTTTTTAAAATGGTTCATAGCTTAAAAGGTTTTCTTTTTATTTCGTTTTAGAATCGATAATTACATTCCACTCTTCTGAAGAACTCAAATGTTTTATTTAAATTCAAATTTTCTTTTCCCTTGTAACAGTGCAATCTTCTTTCTCCTAATTTTCATGTCTATCAATATAATAAACTAAAAGAAATAATTTTAGATTGAATAAGAAATAATAGGAAAAAGATACTAAACATGGGCGATGATATTATGTCATACAATGGTGGTGTTGCTCTAGCAATGAAAGGTAAAGAATGTGTTGCGCTAGCATGTGATAAGCGCTATGGTGTACAAAATCGAACAATAGCAACGAACTTCACAAAAATATTTCAATATGGCGATTATTGTTTTGTTGCATTTTGTGGTTTAGCTACAGATGTGAGTTTCATTCTCTAGAAATAACAAAGAATTTTACATTTTGAAATTGACTTCAATTTTTTAACAGGTTCAAACAGTATCGGAACGTTTAAGATTTCGTACCAACTTATATGAATTACGTGAACAAAGAAAAATAAAACCTGTTGTACTATATAACATGTTAACAAATCTCTTATATGAACGACGATTTGGACCTTACTTTGTATATGCACTTGTTATTGGTCTTGATCCTAAAACGGGTGAAACGTTTGTTTTTGATTCGGACAACATTGGAGCTATTAGTGACAATGTGAATTTAGCTACTGTTGGAACATCTAGCGAATTCATATTTGGTCTTGGTATGAGAATGAGTTTTTTTTATTTGCATATTTATTTATTGATATCGTTTAGGCGAACTGTTGTTCAAACCAAATATGAATGCAGATGAATTATTCGAAGCAACATCACAAGCACTACTCAATGGCGTTGATCGTGATTCGGCTAGTGGTTGGGGTGCTCTTGTTTATGTTGTTGAAAAAGATAAGATTACAGTACGCGAATTAAAAGGTCGACAAGATTAAAGAAAAGACACAAGTGTTATCTGTTTTTCTCTTTTTTTCACGTTCGTTTCTTTTTTGTCATTGGAAAATCTAGGGAAAAGAAAAACAAACAAAATTTACTGATTTATTCAGTTCTTTTTTTATTACTTCTCAACTAACTCTCATAAACAGAAAATAAAATGAAAGAGATAAAAACAACAATCATTACATATTACAAGTCGGTGGCATTTTCTGCCGACTGCATTTCTCATTCATAGTATCTTGGAAAGTCTTTGTTATTCGATAATTAGTATTAGGTGAGTAACTGTAAAAGGGATTACATTATTCTCACAACTGAAACGAAGGTGTGGACGTGAGTTTGAGCATCCATACAGAGAAGATTCACAGCCTCGGAGAAACCAACTCCCACATCCGCACGCACACCCCACACCCGCATTGTAGCCCCGACGGGGCTGCCCTAACAAACTTTTTGTCCGAGTAATATAGAGGAAAAGGAGTTTTATTAGAGAAGATTAATCAAAGATTTCATATTTTAGAATAAGGACGAAAAACATTAAACGTTATATACAACAGTAAAGACATTGTAACCACTTGCAAACGGGAGAAGAACGTCCATGAACTTCACAATGTACCTTCGATGGGCGCAAGCTAACTTGCCACTGTTATCCAATGTTAGAACATATTGATTCCCCCAACCAACGATACTAAAATAATGAGCATAGCCTCCGGATGAGCCCAATGCAATCACAGGATTACCAGCATTCAAGTTGGTTTCAATAGATTCTCAATTTCTCTCCAATCATCGCTCCTTATAATATAACCGGAGTGCCTATGACACTATCCATCGATAAATCTTGCATATTGTTGTGGATTCGGTCCTATTGTACCAATGAACAATACCGACATTGTCGGCAAATCGTCAATTGTTGGAAGTGAGATTGTTCTCAAACCTTTTCCTCTTTTTTTATGCTCGATCATTGTCAAGGCAGCACGAAATGCATTTAGACCACACACATAAGCTCCACTCACTGCTTTAGAAGCATAACTTCTTGCAGATTTTATCATGTCGAATGGCAAATGTTGATCGGCATAATTATGCACATAACGATCGTATTCTGAATCACCCTGTACATACCAAATGTTATCAAAAAATCCTTTGTCCTTGACCATAATATATATATAACTTTTTGTTCTTGAAGGAATAATATAACGATTGATATGTATTTTGAATACTGCGGCGTGGTTTTTTGTAACAAACTGTAATCAACCACATCTTTATATAGCTTTGAAATTTTACGTAATCGCTCGAAAAACGTTTATTTTCCTGTGATGCATTAACATTGAAAAATCTCCCTCAGTAAAAGACACACGGTCGTAAAAAGCCGTACTCCAACCAATTGTGATGATTAAAAGCAGTCGTCTCCAACAACCACTTAAAGCGTTCGTAAACAATGCTTTACTGGGTTTTACAGCAGGCGTAAACTGTGACCGTAAACATTCCTCGTTCATGAGTAGCGTAACACTATGGGAACTGTATCGGTTGCTCGGAATACATTGTAAAGGATTATATATGGCAGCTGTTAACGGTATCTATTGATGGGAAGTGTCAATGATATTTTACGGTACATTGCAACGATCGTAAAGAGTCATCATAAAAAGTCATTGTCACCCATGTAGCCGATAATGAACAAATAATGGAGAATGGACACATTATTTTCCATTATTTTCCAAAACGCAGCACATGATTAATTATAATTCATTAATATCTATTAGTTTCATTGAAAATCAATGCATTACACTGAAATAATGTTGAAATACGATTTAACGCATTGCTTTATTGAATTCTCAAATGAGCTGAAATTCAGAACAAGTCTCACTACAATAAATAGAATTTGTCGTATGAAGTTTGACGGAATTAAAATGCGATGTAAAGCGCAAAATAATCTAACTGTTAATCTATGCTCTTCTTTTGAGAAGCGATACGAAAAGCATGTGTACCAAGTATAACCAAAATGTACAGAACCCTTGCTAAGTCTCGAGTGCACGTAGTGTTTCACGCTACTAACAAAAACAAATTGTACTCAGAACACTATGTCTACATAATTAACACTTTGCGTTTCATCCAAAAATCGGTTTTCATATGAGTTAATTCTAATATCAGCTGATGTAAAAAGCTTACTTTCCATGATACGACCTCTGTTCTTCATTTTTACTATCGACTAATTAGTGCTACCTTTTCTCTTTCTTTTTTACTTAGAGTATTCACCATTTTTTTCTTTCCTCTTTTAACATGAAGCGAATCGTTTGCTTAGCAGATATACAAATTAACAAGTGTTTTTCTAGATTATACAGTGAGTTTCGATGTATGCACTTTGGCACCCTTCGCTTACAAAAGTAGAGCGTACCAATACGCTTTGCCCAATAAACCGAAGTGCACAAAACCATTTTGTTTTCTTATTCCATTCGGAACGTTGGTCTACACTTCAAAAGCTAATAGTATATTAAGAAACATGATTTTCAAAAAATAGATACACTTTTAATACGATTTACGAAGTGTATTAAAACTACTGCATCAATCCAAATCAAGTTCGATTCACTAATTAAAGTGGTCTCATTTCCGATTTGGGACTCATCCATAGTTGAGCTAAATAATGGCACGCTTCATTTACAAGTTCGCCTTTCTGATAGATGGATTAACTTTCATGTGAAGGTACCCATCGATTTAAAACAAAGTAACCAGTGTATTATACTTTTAGTGTAGTGTACAAAAAGTCTGATTCATAGTTAGTTGGACCCCCTAAAAAATCAGCGTGCTAACCCATGTTTCATTACGATGAAACTGCGATCGCACAGTGACCCGTAATTACGGGAAAATGTGACGTAGTTACGCGTAACTACGATAAAAAATCGCAGTTACGCGTAGTTACGGTGAAAAAGTCACAGTTACGCAAAAGTGCGTCCCAGTTAATTGCAGTTATGGGTCACAGTTGTGTTGCAATAGATACGAGAGATCACACAAATTAAGTTTTCATTTTATTTGTATTTTTATTGTGAGCTTGAAAACTTTTTCCGTACACAAAATAAAAAAATTAAAGTTTTTATAAAAAATTTAAAAAAAATTAATTTACGAAACTAAAACTTAAAAAAAACTTTTAAAATTCAAAAATTAAGGAAAAGAAATGTCTAGAAAAATCGAAATATAAAAAGCTAAAAAATTTCAAAATTTACAATATTAGAAGTTAAAAAAAATTTTGAATTCTAAAAATCACGGAAAATAAATATCGAGAAAAATCAAAAAAATAACATCTAAAAAAATTTTTAAAAATTTATTAAATGATGATGTTATGATATGTTGTTGGTTATGACATGTAGTCTTGTGTTTATTTCTTTCTCGCTTCGTTCTAGTCTTTGTTTTCTCTTTCACATATATACATGTTATTTTTGTTGAATAAAAAGCAGTCAGATAATAGATCGACGTATAGTCGAATACATAGTCCGTTATGTTCTTCTATGCAATGAATTCACATACGCCCTCATAGTCTGCAACTCAGAACATAACAGATGAAAAAAGAATTTCTTTAGAAAAATTTTAGATAATTTAAGAAACAAGAAAAAAAGTTTCAAAACTTTTAAAACTAAAACAATTTCAAAAAAAATGAAGTACGCATTCTACTGTTTAAGTAAAATGACTTATGAACGAAAATGTGACGAGCACTGCTATTCATAATGTTTTTCTGTGGCTACGTATTAGTGCTCGAGAGTGACCAATTATAAATAAGGAAGAATCATTTATAATTGGTCATTTACGTTTACAACGGATCGTACGATGCGATCACTCCGACGCAGTTACATTGGTCTGCGTCGCAGTAAGCGTAATTTCTCATAGAGACCTTCACTACGATGAATGCGGCGTAGTTACGCATAACTGCGGCGTAAAATTGGCTCTGCGAGCAAATGCGGCGGCGTTGCAAAAAAAGAGGCGACATGGGAACTGTAATAAAATTCGCTACTCAGCGAAAGAGGGCGCAGTATTTCGAGCAAATGATTACTCAACTGTTTTTATGTTTTAGGCAACGTCACAAAGGTTATCAATAGCATATATTAGCTATTTATTTATTATAACTATTACATTAGGATTAGTTGTGGGTATGGCTGTGTTATACGTACGACAATGCCATGGCTATTTCGATGTTCCTGACCAAATAATATCAAGTGCCACAAGTATCAGTAGCAGAAATCCGTAAAACTTAAGAAAATGTCTTGAATCAATACATAATACAATGATCTATCTTGGAAATCTAACGAGATATACCCCGACTAAACGGTGTGTTATAGTTCTCACAGTACAGTTAGTATTTCGCCTGTGTGGATTGGTGAGAGTGTAGAGGGCTGTGTTTGTGAGTGTGGGTGCATGTGTGTGGGCGTGAGGGTGTCGATTTGAAGGTGTCATTGTGAGCGTGGTATGGGTGCATGATAGTTTGCCAGACAATCACACCCACACCCACACCCTCTCATCTGTATTATGAGCAATAGTCAGTGACACTTTCAATGCAAACAAAATCTAATGAATAAATTTGAGACTAGGGGTGGGTGATTCTGATCTTTAAAAATATCATCTTAGCGATTCCGATACGATTCTAAAACGCATTAAAGCCGATTTCAATACGACTCCGATTCCAAAAACAAGCCACCTTTGCCCATCGCTATTTGGAATAGACACTAGCATAACCTTTGCACTTTCATTTAATATTGAAAATAGATTCAAAATTTTCCAAATACTATCTTGTAAATATAAGAAAGAAATTTCTATTAGAGAATGTACTTGCACAACAACATTTTCTAAAAAATGCTTGCATGGTGGTACTTTTGTTGATAAAATGTCAAACATACACATCTGTATTAGTCTGATTTTGCCAACACAATGTGCAAATTAAATAGCTTCTTGTAGATTATACTACGTTTCAATATATTTATTTTAGTACCAGAATAGTGATCTGCCATATTTGTTTCTGCATTTTGACAAGCATCGGTTTTTATTGTTTTCGTAAATATGCTTTATTGCTTGCATTGTTACTGCTTACTCTGGAGTTCTCATTTTTCTGTTTTGTTTTTGTTCATTTAAAATATTTACTTTCATGAACCCTGAATTGCAAGTAATATAAGGATAAGGCTGTTCTAATTATTTGACTCAAGAAGATCGGAACTGAATAATATTCTAAATTTTCATTAGTGGAAATTGAAATTCCTATTTCTCGTGCAGAAAAATTTATAATTTTATTGAAATAAAAAATGAGCTTACAATTCTATTGTGAAAATTCTGAATTTTCCAGAATTGTTGTTTGTCATGTAACATATCTATTATATTTACAGTAGCGGATATTACCATAGTACAATATCTCGATTTATCCACAAGCAATGAAATCGATAACTTCTGGAAGTTGCCCCTTGATTTATTCATCTATTTTGTGTTAATTAAGTGAGAGTTGCAGAAAATCAATGAACCACAACGAACAATAGTTCACGGTTTAAAATTTTCGTTCATGAAAGTCAGAACGCCTTCACTGTGTAGAACATTAGAAACTAACTGTACTCATTCATGTTTAGCGAAAAGTTCGAGAAGTTGTATAATATTCTAAAGCAGTCTAAGCCTTATCACTTGTTATATTCAGTGCCTTCACTCCTGAAGGTTCGGGACTGAAATTTAAACTAACCATGCTCTTTAAAAATACAATTGTTTCTTGAAACAACTACTGCAACTCCCTTGGGAGACATTTTGTTTAAGTAATTAGGTACAATCTTTCTTTATAATGTAAGCTGGGAACACTTCTAGAACTATTGTTGAACATGTATTTCCATTTGTTAATATAAAGGAAGTTGTGATCATTCGACTGTCAAATCTAACTGAAAGTAATTAATTTAACGTTTTTGTTCAACGTCTTAGTATTATAATACTATTAAATAAATATGTTGAAATTCATAAAATAAATACTTGATTTTAAACTCATCAATTATAATTTTATGAAATAAAAATGGATATGAGATTAACGAATTAGTTTTGAAAAAAATTAGTTTAGCAAAAAGGAAACTCCGTTACTACTAAACTGTAGATAGATGATCACTGCCTAGCAAGACACTATCTTTTCTTTCAGTGTCTTGCAACAGAAAGAAATTTTCTCATACTGAAGCATATATTTCTTAATTGGCATATCATGTTCGTTATATGCATTTCGAGAAACTTCGAGTGATGAGTTCCATCAAGTTATGAACACTATTCACTAAATAAAAAGACTCGTTCTGAAAGTTATCGAACAAGTTCTTCACTATACGTTTTCAAGCGTTTGTGAGAACCGGATTTTCTTACTATAAGAACGAATTACTGCCGGATAAGTTCAAACGCACATAATTTGAAAGCGTTCGTGAGATAAGAGACGCCTTCACTATTAACGTGTTCAATATGATAAAAACGCGCTGCTTACGAACAAGTATGCGTTCTAACGCGTTCAGAATTTTGAGAAACGCGTCAAAACACGTAAATTTGCTTTTAGAACGCGTTTGTTGTTGATAAAATACGTTCAAATTTTTCAAAACGCATTTTTTCACGTTCATTACAAGGAGTAATTTTTCATGGGTGCAGGTTCAATTCCTGCGAAGATCATTTTTTCATCGTTCTGTCCCACAACATCCGTGGCATTGCTTGTCCCTTTCGTTCTATGTCACTCATATGTCTCTTTCCTTTCCTTTCCATTCCTTTCTATATGGCTCACATATGAAGCTAACATTCTCACGTCATCCCTCACCCTCTCTGCCCCGTCGTCTCTGCTGTCTTCTCTCCACTCTCTCTCTCTCTTGTAAGTTTGGTTTTTGTCTGTTTTATTCATTTTAAAAGGATAACAGAAGCATTTCGTGGAAAAAAGAACATCTGTCTGTCTCTCTCTTAGGTCACAGATTTTCTCTCTTTTTTTCATTCCTTGAATTTCTCCTTCTAATTCTTCTTTAATTTTCGGATTCCAAGTTGAATTTTTGTACTCTGTGGTTGTAGTACTCTGCTACATAAAGATTACCGTGTTGATCGAACGACAAACCTTCGGGCTCACTCAGTTGATTCGATTGATTTCCTCTACCGTTTCCACCAACAATGACGCTTCCTTGTGTGTCTCCTTTCGGCCAACGCATAATTCGATCATTCCCACAATCAGTTTCATAGACAGTGCCCAATTGATCGACAACGACTCCTCGAGGACATGACAACTGTTTGAGACCATTTCCTTGTCCTTGACCACCAGCCACGACAATGCCTTGTTTTGCACCTTCCACCCATTTCATCACACGGTGATTTCCCTTTTCAGACATGTACACTGAATGATCTCGATCGACGTATGCGTAGTATGGCCAACGGAGTTGATTGAAACGATCTCCACGTCCATTTCCACCTGCAACCACTGTACCTTGAGATTCTCCTCTTCCATATCGTATCATCTCATGTTTTTCAGCGTCAGTGACATAGAGAGATCCATTCTCGTCCATTGTCAAACCCACACAATAAATGTTAGAGATGATCGTTTCTCCATTTGCCCCATTACGACGAGGCCATCGAACCACTCTTCTATTCGAACGATCGCAGATGATGAGACTATCAGTGTCTTTGTCGACTATCACATCGAATGGGTAATACAACTGATGAGCTCCTCTTCCCTTTCCATTTCCACCGGCAACCACTTGAGCATTTGCCTCACCCGATTTCCATTTCGTGATACGATGATTCCCTGTGTCAGCGACATAGACAGTTTGATCATCATCAACATAAATACCACAGGGTCCAGAGAGTTGATTGGTTGCATTTCCTTCTCCATGTCCTCCAGCAACAGTGATACCATTTTGTTGCCATCGAGCATTCGGTTGAATTTGTATGGGGGTGCCACGGAGTGGTGTGATGACTAGAAGATAGACGAAAGGGAGAGATTCAGATAGTGGGAGGGGAGTTGATGAGATATTGGGAGGTATTTCTTTTCAGGTTGATGGCAGGAGGCGGGATTAGGGGGGGGGGTTCGGTCAATGTGATATTTAGGGTAAGCCGGACTTTGGCCAATGGAGTTTTTAGACCGCCGCGGTTTCCGCGAACGATGTTTTCGGCCTCGCACTTTTGACTCAGTCTCATATTCGGGTCTCGCGTGATTTTGACCTATCAGATTTTCCGGTCCCGCTTTTCCGGCTCATCAGGTTGCTTTTGAGACTGCGTCGGTTTTTCGGCTTAGCAGGTTTTTTAGCTCTGGGGTTAGGCTGTGGTCCTGTGGGACAATTCCGAATCCCAAACAAAGTCACGTTTCTCTCTACTCCGGAAGGGACAGATGGGACTGCGCCGAAAATGCTGAGGGACGGGGGTAACGAGATTCGGGACAAAAGGAGAAAAAATAATGTCCCGAATTCTTAAATTCCTATATCTAAACCTGTTACAGGCATTTCAAACTTTTTTCTCATAAAAAAGCATCTTAATATTTATGTTCCCTAGACTGAAAGGATATGGTCTGGAAACGGGAATTCACCTGTGTCTGGCTGTCTATCTGTCTGTCTCGAACAATCACAGAAATGGTTGTTTTCTGTGGCCCCAATGACCATTTCTTTGGCACAAATTACCTATCATGTGGCAGAAGTGGCCTTTTTTATCGTTCATACGATGTTTGATTTCATGGGAGGGAATCACCAAGAAACTCCCTCATAGTGGCCGAGCTCAAGCAGGATGTGACTCCTGTGGTATTTGGATGCTACCATCGCAAAATCTTTGAATGTGGCGAGTTAGTAGTTAGGTGAGACCTAGTCCGCCGCCGCCCCACTTGGCATGCAACGAGTCTGAACGTTTGTATAGGGTTCGGTCTCCGAACCCTATACAAAAGTTCGGGTTCGTTACTTCCCTGCTCTCCACCTCTGCAAACCTTCAAACCCACCTGACATGATTTTTCAAACATGTTGCTGATCTAGTTGAGATCCCTGCCCCCATTCCAATGCCCCAGTTGGGCAGCTTCCCCTCTCTGTTTTTCGCTTTGCCTTTGTGTTTTTTCTCATTCATTTTCTCCTTGTTCTTACCTCGTTTTCACTTATTAGACTCTCTCCTTGTCTCCCATGAACTTATCCACTCGTTACTTTGAAACGGCAGGATCATATTCTTATAGAAACAAGTAATTTTCTCTGAAGTTGAGGTACTTCCAGTCGTAAACCCTGCCAGACTAGGACTCAGGGAATCGGCTTTCGATGAACGTTACTTTTCGGTAACAGAAAAAGAAGAAATATTGAAAGATATGCTTAAAATTGTTCATTATCATGCTCAGGTAATGATCTTCATATAGTTTTCCGCTTCCTGTTGTCAATGAAAACTTTTTATTTATTGCGACAGAACGTGTTGAATCAATTGCAGTTAAACATATGCTCTCCTTTTCTGCTCATCCGCAACAACTGAAACATAAATTTCTTGAAGACTCCCATAGTTCTCTTAAGGAACCCCCCCCCACTCAAAATTCGAAATTCGCACAACGAAATGCTAGGATGTTGAAACACATAACAGTACCAATGAGCTATGTCAACAAAACACATTTCTATCTCTTCGTATTTAGGGGGTCCGTTATGATAATTTATAATATGCACATACATCTAATTTTGAGGGCTTTAAGAATCCCCAACGAAATTCTGTCAAAAAAATGCACAATGCGTATTGTTTGTTTTCTATTTTATTGAAGACACTTGGGATTAGTAACGCTCCTGTCCCTTAGTTAATTTCTTCATTCATCTCTCTAGAGGCGTACATGAGTTTCAAAAATTTTCAAATTTCAAAAATAAATTGACCAAATTTATTAAAAGTGGAGCAGTTTTTACTTCATCTGACATCTTTTTCAGATGAAAGCGGCGACGAGCATCACTCACTGTAAAAAATAATCGTAGAATAATAAACCCTATGAAAAGGGTTTATGCCAGTCCTAAACCTTTCACCGTATATTAATAAACCCTTTTAGCGTTTATTAATGTTTCCTAAACCCTTTAAGAGTTTCGGAGGAGCTCAAATACGGAAAAAAGGGTTTATTATACGTTGCACTTTAATA